>CM026202.1:30727659-30969355 GCA_014839995.1 Xenentodon cancila | reverse complement strand
AGAGCAATGTCAGCACTTTTTTTTTAAAAATGACAATTTATTGATTTGTAAAAGTGTTCAAATAAACAAGTACACATATCTGATGTTTAAAAAAATAACAATGACAAATAAACATTTGAGTTCTTGGTATGAGGCGCTCCAAAAACCAATCACAAATGAATACTCAGCAATTGCATACTTAGATTTTAAGATGAATTTACAACCCATAAATTACTTTCTCATTTGTAAAGGCATTCTAAACATCCACTGTAAAGACTAAAAATGCTCCCAGACTGTCGTGTAGAGGAGTGAGTGTAACAGGACGGCTTAACTCTTATATAACAATTACAGTTGGCTGCCAAAACATGAACCAAAGTCAATACTTCCCAGTACCGGCTGTATCCATGGAATTCTGTGTGATTAAAATATAAGTCCATATCTCTAGCAAATCTGAAAAAAAACAAACAAATGGTAACATTTCCATCTCCAAAATTAAAAAAAATACTTAACAATCAGAAACTTAAAGAATCTACAATAAAATAAATACAACCAAGATTGAAATGAAACTTAACCACAAACAGTTTCCCTTAACCATTTTAGTGCTGTCACACAAACCATAAGGAACACAAACTAAAACACTGAAGCAAGGAAAGCAATTTATTTTTGATTTACTCAAAGATGTGGTTTTCGAAAGAGAATATAAAGATTTAGCAGAATTTGTAAGATGTTAATGAAAAGGAAAGTAACCATGTTTGGCCACTAGAGGGCGGAGTTTGCCATGTTTTTGTTATTGTGTGCTTCTTTAATCAGTCTGTGCGAGTTGTCAGTGTAGAGCTGATGGGCCCTGGGCTCTCTCAGCGTGTATTTGGAGGTGGCAGCAAAAATGTGTATGATTTATTGAAACTCCATCTGTTAAGAAAGGTCTTTCTTACAATAATTAAATTCTTCATTCAAGCACAATGGAGAAAATACCCATATTTGAAGTTCAAAGTTAACAGGCGTAGAAATCCACTTAAAACTTTGAATGGAGTGCTTCTATTTAATAATTTTGTGCAAAATAAACTTGGTTTTAAGCTGATCATTTGTTCATACATTCTGCTTAAAAAAACTTACTAAATATAGTATCAGTGGGGTTGCACTGCAGTGGATTACAAGTTATTTAAAGAACAGACGTGAGTACGTTGAAATTAACAATATAAATTCAGGTAATATAGCATGTGGGGCACCACAAGGTTTACGGCCCTAAATTCTTCATCCTATATATCACTAACATTGTTGAGGTATCTAAACTTTTCTGAAATCTATCTCATTTGCTGAAACAATTTTTTTTATGTGGCTGACAGTATAGCGCATGTGAAAGAGGTGGTCAAAAAACAAAAAAAAAGATGCAAAATATTTTTAACACTGGTTTAGTAAAAAATTATATTGGCAAAAATTGAATTATCCCTGAATCTTGATAAAACATATTTCATGGTTTTTAGTGGTACAGATACAAATATTGACATTTCATTGGCTATAGAATGTATTACTCTTGACAGAGTAAGATAAATTAAGTTTTTGGGTATCTTTATTAATGAAAATATTTCTTGTAAGTTACATATTAATGGCATAAAAACAAAAAATATCAAAAACATTTGCTGTGTTACACTAAGTAACTTATTTACATAGCGTCTACTACAACATGAGGTTCATGTGTTTTGTTTTGCTTTGTCCATTGTGTAGCAAAATGAATGAAGACTAAAATATGAATAATTTGATGGAAATCAATGGAACTGTAACTGCTTTTTAGTTCTATTTTATTAGTAAATACATTTTATTTATTTATGGTATAATTATTTGTGTGTGAAGGGGATATTATGTTGAAATGTATTTCGACTGTTTTCATTTTTAAGGAATTTAATAATAATAATAATAATAATACATGTATGACTGATAATGATTATTTCCGATGGTTTTTTTATCTGAAAAACACGTTAGATCATGGACAATGCATTACTATTTTACTTCTTATGTTGAAGTATGTAACGTTATAAAAATAAATCATGCAATACAATAATAACGTTTGATTTATTCATTTAGGTTTCCATTTGAGGAGTTAGAGCAATAATCCCTCTTTGCGCCTGTTAGTCCTGATTTTCTTTTAAATGTGTCTAAATCAAACCCGCACGTGCGTCGACGTCGTCGGTCTGGTCAGAACGACATCCGGGTCATGCAGGAGGTTGCCGCCATGTTGCTGAATGAAACGATCCGGGCTCCAAAACATTGAGAAGCGGCTAGCAGGAGCTCTGTTTCACAAACTATATCCTGTGGAATGACACTTGTTACACCATGTGGCCATCTGTAAATATGACTTAGACATTTGTAAATGACCGCAGGCGACTCGTCCCCAGTAAGTAACGTTATTTGATAAATGTAATTGTCCATCGGCTGCTGGCCTGCTAGCACAGACAGGCTACCCGCCGTCCCGGCTAGCACGCGTCCAGCGACGAGCGCCGCTGTAAATGTCCAAATGACCGCTTCTGTTATTCGCGGTATCTCAGTTTACTGCTCAACGCAGTCGTTTATACCAGCGGGTGTTTGTTTCCCACCTGATCGGTTGGCTATATTTGTTTTGTGACACTGCTGCCCGTGTTGTCGCTCATTGTAATGCTACGAGGCAGCGTCAGGCAGCGCTGCTCCCCGGAGCGAAACTTCAAGTGCGCGCTGGCGACGCGCCGGCGACGCGCCCGTTGAGGGTTGCATCTCCCTCAGAAAGAGTTGTTAGACGTGGTTGTCACCGGCGAACCGCGGCTGAAAAAGTGCCTTGTTATTGCGTTAGAAGCTGTACGGGGTTTCTTGGTGCAGTAACTTCATTACAGAGGTGAACAGTTACAGTACAGCTCCACATCTTAAGTGTCAATCACGCACGTGATTCTCCTAGGGGTTAAATATATTGTATTGGTATGAAATATATTGATTTTTATTGCTAAGTAAGGTGACAGGGTGATATTACTAGCAAGTGCAGAAAAATAGGTTGACTTATTTTATCAAGCATGTAATGTTAAAAGGTCTGTAAAAATAACAGACAAGCGACAAGGAATGAAACTACTATTTTTGATATTAACACACTATTTGTTATCAGTATTTTTTTTTAATATTCTGTGATTATTAACCAGTTTTCTCTCATAGCTTTGGTTTATATTTTTTTATAATATGGTCTAAATGTATTTACCTGCATCTGTATGTACTTAACGCTGGTTACATATACCAGTATATTAACAAATTTATTATTTATGAATTTAGAATTAGAAGAAAACTTTATGTCAAAATATACATACTTTTACAAAATGTTCTTGGGATTTGTGTATAGCATTTATCTAATTTATTATTTTAACCATTAACATGATCTATTCTGGTCTGTTTCTGACCATCGAGAAAAGATGTCATTATTTTCATAATCAAATTATTGTGGAGACTCACAGGAAAGATCAGTGTGGCCAAAGGACGATACTGGGAAGGAGAGATGCTTATTGAGATGGAATTCTGTTAGATGTGTTGGTGGGTTTGTGGTGTTTCGACTGCATTTCGATTGTAGGCTACTCGTCTGCACATGTTCATTGCACAAAACACTTTCACATAAGCCAGATTCACTCATTTATACACATTTTCAAGCAGCACTTTTTTTTATACAGTTAAAGTAATAAGAATCTTGTCATTTAATTTCCAGAATGTAGCAGAAATCCTTTCCAGATAATTTTTTTCAAACAACTAACAATTTCAAGTTTGAACAAAAACAAGTTTGATTTATATTCATATCGTGATTCTTTTAAAACGTCTGTTTCCATCCTTTTTCTTAACTGTTTCCAGCAACTTGGCTAAATTTAGGTGGTTATGGTACAATTATTGCACAACACCAAATCTGGGATTATTCTGCTGCATTGTGTTTTTAGTTTACAAATGCCACTGCTAAAGTTCCTTTTAATTTTTACTTTTTTAAGTCCAATTTGCCAGTCGTAGAGCATGGTGAAGTTGCTGAGGCAAATTAGTAGGAGTTCAGCAGTAAGGATTCAGGACTAGCTCTATATGTGTGAACAACGTGCATCAAATACCCAGGCTGATGCTTTATTGAACTGTTATTAATGGCTGATAGATATTAAACAAGTCAGATATCCCTCAGGGAAATTCCTGTTTGAACTAAAGCTAATGAAGCAAGACATTGGGTGAGCTCAGTGTGAGAAAGTGAATCCCGTAAAGGAAATCTGTGCAGCAAAGGGGAGATGCACACAAAGGCCACACCACAATACAGCAGGCATCTACTGTTTGACTACAACATATTTTTTTACTTGCCTTCAAATCAGGCAGCGCCTGCTGTTTGTGTGTGCTTCTTCGTTACTTTACACGTGTTACTTTTCTTTGTGTTTTTGCTTGTGTTCTGAACAAATTATTGCACAAACAGCTTGGACTTTCTGTTTCCTCCCTTGGTCCAATTTCAAAGGATCATTTGTTTTACAAAAGGCTGTGCTTCATTTCTCTGTGTGTTTTTTGTAAAATGTGCTTGTTGAGACCAGTTGGGTAATTGAGACTTACAGATCCTGTAGTTGTGAGCCTTTTGTATTGTCTCATTTCCATTACCCCTAATTGTGCACAAATATGCACTTAAATATTAAAAAAAAAAAAACCTGTAATGGAAACAGCTCGTTTTTGAAAATTCTCCCAAATATTGCAAAAACTTGTTTTACTCTTCCATGGTTTTTTTTTTTTGTTTGTTTGTTTGTTTTTTTTTACCGCATTTCAATAATCCAATGGCAAAAGTGGAATGGAAATGCTTTTAGATTTCAGATTTCCACACCTCTGCCAGCTGGATGAGACATAGCCAGTCAATTTAATGTCATCAAAATTTGGTTTCCAGCTGCTATTGGCCTCTTTAATACAATGTAGGTGTGCTATAACACTCCTTAACCTTTATGCATTACTGCAGTAGCTATATAAGGGCATTGACCCTTTGAATGATCACGAAAAGAAGCCTCACAGAACGAGATATGAGAGTTATGGAAAGAAAACTAGGAGAGTTACACTAATACAGAAAAAAAACACCATTCATCAGAAACACCAATCCCGCACAGTGTTGGTTTTATTGCAAATTCAGATTTTTTTTAATTTTTTTTTGCAAAAAAGTGTAAGGGAATTGCAAATTGTGATAAGTCCTTGTAATTTGAACAGAAAGATGACTTTAAGACGCTTTAAAAATAAAAAAAAAATAAAAAGTTGTAACGTGAACAGACCAGCGATCAGTGGACTCTTATTATTACATACTCTGACACCAGCATCATGCAGTGTAAAGCATCACGGGTGACTAATTTAGTTTTTCATAAGAAAAAATATCTGAAGTTATCATGTCTCATTTCTGTTTGTAGTAAAAGAAAACTGCATGAGACTTTCCCCTTGACAAAGCACAGTTACGTTTTCACAGTCAGGTGCTGATGATCATGAGCACTGTCTCTGGTGATTCTTCTTTCATGTCCAGCATTTAAAAATCTCTTTTTTGTGTGTGTTTCACCCTCAGATCATTGTGTTTAGGCTTAGTAACAGTGTCACGCAATGCACCATGGAAGTGGATCACAGAATATGCAACGTCAGGTCCAAAAATCCAAGTCTGGGTCAGAAGCAGAGGAGCAGCAACAGCAGTCCATGGCAGCTACACAGCAGCAAGCTACAGTTAACCACCCTCAATCCCCTGTGACTACTTTTTCCTCTGCTGCCAGCCCTTCAGCTCCCCAGTCACCCAATTATCAGATAATCATGAGTCGAAGTCCAGTTACAGGCCAAAATGTGAACATCACATTGCAAAATGTGGGACAGATGGTGACTCCTAACCAACAAATCACACTAACTCCTCTCCATATCCAGAACCCAGCTTCACCTGGCTTCCAGCATGCAACCCCTCAGTGGAGGCTTGAGCATGCTTCGTCCTCCTACATTCAGGTCACCTCCCCCGTACCCCAGCCTATTCAACCCCAAAGTCCCACTCAGCATAGCCCAGTCCCTTTGCAAGGTGTCACTAGGCCATGTGCTCCCCCGGCAACACTGGGAGTCTGTGGACAGAGTCCAACACGATTTGTTGAAACTGGTATGTTAGTGCGACAAATCAGTTTAGGCAGCCCTTCGGGTGGAGGCCACTTCGTTTATCAGGAGGGGACAGGACTGGCTCAGATTGCACCAGCTACATCTGGCCAGGTACAACTGGCCTCTCCAGGAGCACCAGGCTCTGTGCGGGAACGTCGGCTCTCTCAACCTCATTCTCAGACTGGAGGCACCATTCACCACCTTGGACCTCAAAGTCCCGTTGCTACTGGCACTACTCTCGCCAATCTGAACAACCCTGGTCACATCACCACTTCAAACCTGCCTCCTCAGATCAGCAGTATCATTCAAGGACAGTTGGCACGCCCTATGATATTTGAGAAGACTGCACAGGGTGTGGTTGCAGGAGTAGGAGCCACAGCTTCAGCATCCTTCAGCATGCCCTCCTCCATTCCACCCTCTAGCCCCTCCCTCACTAGTACACCCCAAGGAATCCCCAACAATCCTCTTGCACCCACCAGCATGACTGCAGGCACTGTGAAAAAACAGGCTGCCAAGAAGTTGGAGGAAATTGCTCCCTCTACTCCAGAGATTGCCCAGCTGAGAAAACAGTGTTTAGAGCACCACACCAAGAAAATGGAGAGTCTGAAAGAAGTGTTTAAAGAATATCTGGTTGAACTCTTCTTTTTGCAACATCTTCAAGGGAACATGATGGACTATCTAGCTTTTAAAAAGAAGCCTTGTGTTCCTTTGTATACTTACTTGAGACAAAATGACTTGGACCTTGAGGATGATGAAGAGGAAGAAGAACAGTCGGAGGTTATAAATGATGAGGTATTACACTGGCTGGCTTTTAGTGTTAGATGATGCAGGGTTTTTACAGCTGGATAACTTTGGTAATTTCATTCGTTGAATATTGTGTCCCTTTTCATTTCTTTCATTTTTAAGGTAAAGGTTGTTACTGGAAAGGATGGCCAAGCAGTGACACCAGTTGCCATAGCAACGCAGCTTCCTCCTAATGTTTCTGCAGCGTTCTCTGCTCAGCAGCAGTTTCAGGTGATAGAGGCGTGTTTTTTGTTTTGTTTTTTTTAAATTGAACATTGCTATCAGATTTTCTTTAAAAAAAAAAAAATACTGTTTAATTCTGTTTTAGGTCTGTTCTATTAGATACAATCTCCCTGAGTTTTTTTTTTTCTTTTCTTTTTTTTTGTTTTGTTTTTTTTTTTTTTTCCAGGGGCACCAAGGCTCTGGTTCTGGCACCATCACAAATCCTGGAGACATGGATGCCTTTAAGAGGCAACAGGCTATGGTGCAGTCAGGTAGGGTTAGGATTGCACACCCCTGTCTCTCTTATCTTGCTTTGTTTCCTCCCTGTTTGCTTTGTTCTTTTTTTGTTTGTTTGTTTTTTTTGTCCCTCTAATTGCTTCTGCTTTTAGATATATGGCATCTTCTAATAGCGCTCTGTGTTGAAGTCTAAAAATCGAGGAGGAAGAGGTGACCTTTTAGGTCTTCAGAAGGTCATTGCTCTGTGCCGAGTGCTTTTTTTTTTTTTTTTTTTTTTTTTTTTTTTTTTTTTTTTTTTTTTTTTTTCGTTACGAGGGTATTGTGTGTTTTGAATCCCAGATCAGGCTAAGAGGTCCCGGATTGACGTTGGTCGCCATGGGCTGATTTTCCAGCATCCTGGTGTAGCTCCTTTAGGATCACCTGGCGTTCCACTCCAGCAGCTTATGCCAACTGCGCAAGGTAGGAGTGCTACTACCAGGCCGTTCTGTGTTCTCTTCGATGCTGCTGGATCTATGCCTTCCTAAGACTAAGGAGATTTTTAAAAGTGAATCATTACATTCATCTTCTACAAACAAACTCCGAGCAGCATCAACAAACCGATCCGATCCGCATCCATCTTCTGGATTTCTCAGTAGTCCACAGGAAGTTCAGGCTTAGCTGCCATTACCAGCTGTCTATAAATGGGGAAGCGGACAATCCATTCTGAAGAAGAGTAGCAAGTCACTGGGAAGATGCCATGTCTTTTGACTTTTCTTTTTATTTAATTTTCCGTTCGTGTTGGTCATTCATCGTTTTCCATCTTTTTTGAAGTTTGTTCCTTTTAATCACCTTTATTTGGAAAGACCTTCTCATGCTGGTGGATTTTCATCTAATTTGGAGATGGATCATCGAACGTGGAAACCCTGTAGGAATGAATTCACTTTCCAATGGGGTTTTGCATCTTTTCCCATTTTTGAATCCACGAGCCATCCTCCACTTTGATTTTTTTCACATTGCCATTCCTTTAAGTCTTTCATCTTCAATTGTCCATCTTTGCACAATCATCATTCATGAGTCTTCAAGAATGTCTTTATTTATCTCATGTTCACGTTCAGTTGATTCTCTTCCACGTTACATCATGACGTTTTGTTCTGACTTGGCTTCTTTCCCTCAGCCTAAGTAGGAGGGAATCATTTGGAGGACTTTTGTTCACGGCACAGGTTTTTGCGAATATGGTGGTGTGGGTGTTTATGGGCCAGGTGTTGGTGGCGTCTAGGCAGAGTCGTGTGACGTGCAGGGAGGTAAGGCAGGTGCTGCTTTAGTGTGCACAGCTCTGCTCAGGCTCGCTGTTTGCAAACCCCATGTGTGTCTTTTTGCTCACCTCCTGTGCTTTGTTGCTGTGTGAGGCATCCAGATGCCTTGATTACTGCAATAATGACATTGCTTCATGCATGCTAAATTTGTGCTGTTTTTGTGTCTGCTCTGTAGTTTTACTTTCCTGTTTGTCCTCCGTGTCTCTTTTTTCCAGAAAGTATTATTTTCATTTTTTTATTTGTAACATTTGGTTGTTTTTTTTTCTCTCTCTTAAAAAATCTTGTTGCATGTACAATTTTTTGATGTTTATAACCACATTCTCTCAACATTTGAAATGCAATGTTTTGGTTTTGCATTGATCAAAGTAGTGTTTTGTTTGAGAGACATGTATATCTCATTAATTTCATTTCTTCTGTAATCATTTTGCTGTATGAGTTTCATTAGTTCCGCTCTTATCATCAGGACGTTGTACAGTACTGTACTGAAAATAGTACATCTAGTTCATACGGAGGAGTTTCCAGGAACTTCAAAATCTAAAGCTTACAAGCCAATTTAAAATGTAAACGTACAATTGATCATCTCTATCAGATTCAAAATCTCAGCAAAGGGGTCTCTCAAATCATTATTAAGGAAAAGCTATAAAACAATGCAATTTAAAATCAATTATTGAGGCAAGAGGGCAAAGAAGAAAAAAAAAAAACGTTTCTCAATTTTTATATAAAAATTTTTAAAGCTTGAATCTTTACCATTTTTCTTTGTGTTGCATCCTATGCTACTATTTTGTTCTACACTTTGGTTTCCATGTGTACAGGCGGGATGCCGCCTACTCCTCAAGCCGTCCAGATAGCAGGACAGAAGCAGAACCACCAACAGTATGACCCCTCCAAAGGTCCTCCGGTGCAGAATGCAGCCAGTCTGCACACCCCTCCTCCCCAGCTACCTGGCAGGTTGCCTCAAGGTGCCCTTCCTTTGTCAGGCATGCCCATGGCGCCCTCTCAGCAGGCTCAGTTGGTAGACAATTCAGCCCAGCCTGGTGGGCAACTCCAGGCACAGGTGAAACTCCAGGCAGGAGGGCCTGTCCTGGCTACAGTCAACCCCCACGCACAGCTCCAAGCCCAGCTGCAACAGCAGATGCAACCCGGTATTCATCTCCAGCTGCAGCAGCAGCAACAACAACAACAGCCCCAGGCCATTCTCCAGCCAGGACAAGCGGTTAGTCTGTGTGAAACTATGTAAATATAGTTTTTGTATATTTTAAGCCTTATTAATCTGTTAAAGCGATGGCATTTTGTAATTTAGTCAATGATAAGATTTAAGTTAAATCTCCTTATGGGTTTATGCACATGTGCTCTCGACAGTAAGAGTTAGACCCACATATGGATGAATAGTGGGTTGAATGTTGGCCAATGCTGAGCATTTGGAAATTGTCAACATAGACAGGATTTTGGTCTGTTTTTTTTTTTTTTTTTGTTTGTTTGTTTTTGTTTTTGTTTTTTTTTTTCTTGAAAAGGTGTTCATTCAGAAATAAAGTTGAGATGTTTAGTTGCGTTCATTCATGGTATCTTGTATGATATGTAATACTTTAAATTTTATTAGAGGGGGAAAAAAAAATTTTTCTTTTCTCTCTTTGTCTCTCTTTAGACAGTGGCACTTGCTCGCCCTGGGACAGAGCCAAACCAGCCAATTCAGAGGATTATGACTAATTCAGTTTCAGTAACAACCGTATCTCCTGCTCCCCAGTCCACTCCTAACGTCACTTCAGCTCCCCATTCTGCAGCTTCTCTTCGTCCTCTTGGCTCTAACATCAACTCAACCACCCAGTCCAAAATGACTGGAACTAATGGCATATCTGCGGTCAAAATAGATGGCTTTAGTCAAAATATGGCCGTGCACTCTTCACAGGAAGGTTCTCAAGATAAGCAAGTTGAGCAGGCCAAACTGGTGAGTTCCTTAAGCACATGTAGTGTCATGCTGGTTAACGTTCTACCCTTTAATTCTTCCTTTTTTTTTTTTTTTTTTTTTTTTTTTTTTTTTTTTTTTTTTTTAAATTGTGCACATGTTCTGACTCTTGACCATAAAACCTAACTTTATTAAGGTGGTTGAAATGATTGTAGGTGTTCAGATATATACTCTTTTTTTTTTCTGTTACAAATTCTAATACCTGGGATTCTAATATTTTAAATTGTGTTATAATAACAAAATAAGAAGTTGTTTGTATTTTTTTTAATAAACAATAAATAAAGTATATCAATTAAATGAAGAAATCCAGAAATGTTACTTAAAGTGCAACTTTAAACATGTAAAAATAAAAAGGCATTTAAAATTTGATATTTGAATACGCTGTGGGTCCAAATGTCCTTCATAAAGCTGATTTACTGCAACCTTTTTAGCTGACATGAAATATGTTCAGTCAATCTCATACCACTTAGATGTATTTCCAGCCTGGTGACTCAAAACAAGAAGTGAAAAGGCAGTATTGGGTAACGTCAGTGCTGGTTTTAGAGGAACAAAAAGAAAAGTTGAAATTGTGCTTATAGAGATAACATGGTATCAAATGGGATGGTCCATAGAGGTAAATACACACACAAATACCCTGACTTTCAGCAGTATCTGTGACACTGACAGCAGAAGAACTCAGAAAGCCATGATGAGAAATCCATTCTACTTAAATGCAAAACAAAGAGTAAATGTACAGTGTTTGTATGCTTTACCAGAAAGTTTATTTTTGTGATTCTTCCTTTCATCTTGTCAATCTTAATTCATTCTGAAGTCAAATGCTGTTTCTGTTTCCCAGGAGAGTCAGGTTCACCAGCGCATATCTGAGCTAAGGAAGGAGGGTCAGTGGTCAGCTAGTCGACTCCCCAAGCTTGTGGAGGCCTCACGACCAAAGTCCCACTGGGATTACCTCCTGGAGGAGATGCAGTGGATGGCAGCTGACTTTGCACAGGAGAGAAGATGGAAGAAAGCTGCTGCTAAGAAGGTTTGAGAAAAAAGGAATTAAGAGAAATATGAACTCAAAGATCAGCACAACAAATCAGAGGTTAGCTGCAGCAACTGATATCTCTTTAAAAGTCAGACTGCCTTGTGTTTGTTGCAGCTTGTTCGCACATGTGCCCGTTACCATCAAGAACAGAAGAAAAACGAAGAAAGATCACAGAAAGAACAGGAAATTAAATTGCGCCACATTGCCAGCACAATTGCTCGAGAGGTGGAATTTTTCTGGTCAAACATTGAGCAGGTATGTTCGTGTGTTTAATTTATTACAATTTTTTTTTCTCATAATAAAATTCTAAAGATGTGAATAGTGGTGTTTTTAACCAGTCAAAAAACAGACTTTTCTTCTCTAATTTCTTCAAGGTTGTGGAAATTAAACTCCAGTTTGAAATTTATGAGAAGAGGCTCAAGACACTTGGCTTACAAAAAGCCTCAGGTATGTCCTGTAACTGATTTGTAACTGGGGGGGTTACTTAAAAACTATTTTTACAGTGTACCAATATTACACTTTTTTTTTTTTTTTTTTTTTTTTTTTTTTTTTTTTTTAGTGGCTCAGTTTGGTTTCAACTACAATTTTAACAGAAAACATAACATAACATAAAACAGAAATGTGGAAAGAAAAAAAAAATGTCAATTGAAGGCAGACATACAAGTTGAAACAAATGTCCATTTCCTTACAATTGTATATAGGGAAACTCTTTTACTACTTCTAACCTCTTCCCATCCTTTTTCATTAGTTATGGTTGTAAGGTGAATACGAAAGCTATTTCTTTCAAGCTAGAATTTTTTTTTCTTTTTTTACTGAACTTGTGTTTTTTGCATTGTAGTGTCTAGTCAGTCAGCAGGAGAGAGAGTAAATAAAACGGTAAGTGTTGTAGTGACATTCAAGTCATTGAAAATGTTTAAAAAAACACAAAGCATCTTATGTATTTGTCTTATATATGTTTTTTTTTTTTTTCAGGAGACAGCCAGCCATGCTAGAAAAAGAAAATCAAGTTTTTCCTTACTTGATGAAGATGGTATGTGTCAGTTGTCATATGGCAGAAAATAAAATTGTGCATTTAAACTTGTTTATATTTAAAGACGTGTTTCTTGTCTTTACCTTTTAGTCACTGATGTGGAAAGCACCATAGAGGAACAGGAGGTCATGGAGGGGGAGACAGATCACAAAGCAGAATTAGATGACCTTGCCAAAAATGGTTGGTATTTTTCAGTTCTTGTAAAATATCAAGTGCTATTTGCTTGCAGGTTCTTTTGTTATTACTTTGAACTGTTTGGAAAATAATGCACTTTAATCTGCTGGTTGGTAAGCTTTACTTGGCTGATGACCTACCATCAGCTCTGCCTTTTTTTTTTTCTTTTTTTTTAGTACATATATCAAGCCACTCCAGCCAAGTCCAGCTTGAAGCTCAGCTATTTGCCGCATTTAGCGCAGCATCCAAGCAGTGGTTGCATCAAACTGGCACAACAAAACCAGGCTGCCACTGCTCTCCTTCGCTCCACATCATTGGTGTGGTTAAATACCACTACTAACTGGCATCATAATCAGATTTGTGGCAGCAGTATTGTTGGAGTTGCAGGGGAGTTCAGTATGGCGTTGGTGGCATAGTATGGCCCTCATCATTGCACATCACATTTTCACGGAAACAGCAATCCAGCTGTATTACTACATCCTAAATTGCTATAAAAGCGGAATGAAAATGCCTTCTGCCTTGAGGTTGTTCATGTACAAGATGAGGGTTAAGTATTGGTGCTGTACTGCCACATTAAAACATGTTGTATGCAAGAGACTTGTGCTTAAAGTGGAGGTAATTTCCAAACAAACTAGTCTGCTGTGCTGAAATCTTCACAGTTGCGTGGCTTTAATCACATACCAGGTATGTTTATTGCATACCTGGTTTGAGCCTTTACTCTAGTTTTTGTTTCCACAATCACAGAGACGGTCCCAGTGTCTCCAACAATATTGTTGGTAGGGAGAGAGATATCTGATTTTATTGGCTGATGCCCTATATTTAAATAACAAAGAAAAGTACTACTTGGAATGCTGAACAGGTCATACTGTTGCGGAACGTTAGATATCTGACCCTGAGCACCTTTGAGTTGAATCACTTCAGTCTATGAAGGAATTGGAAGGAGGCCACAACCATACAAAACAGTGGTGTTAATGTTTTCAACTTCAACCCCAGTATCTTGGTCTTATAAATCCTAGAACCCCTGATCTTTTCTTTTCTTTTCTTTCCTTTCCTTTCCTTTTTTTTTTTTTTTTGCTCATTTAAACATGTTTGTCTTGGTTTTTAGCTGAGATGCCTTTGGATACCTTGGTGAAGCAGTATGCTGGTGCTTATACTGATGGCTTTGAGTGGCCTCAACGCAGCTCTCATAGTGATGAGGATGACATGGAGGAGCCTGAAGGTGCCTTTTTAATCAAAAGCCATTGTCTTTATCGTCTTTTTTTTTACTGTAAAAAGTTGTGACTCCACAAACGTTATCTTTTTCTTTTTCTTTTTCTTTTTTTTTCCAGAAATGGATTGTCTTCCAGGCAGCCCACCTGAGGCAGTGTTGATCGACTCCCTGCTCAGTGTGGAACAGTATCGTGGTGCTGAAAAAGCCATGTCTTCCGACTCTGTGGGAAAGGCTGGCAGAGACATAGCCGAAGTGGCTGCTGCCACAGAGCTCATCCTGCCTAAGGGAAGCTTCAGAACCACTTCATCGGTAAGGCGCATTCAAAAACTGCCACACATGCAAAAATGATGAGGCATCTTCGTCCTAATTGTTAATGATCTTTTCTTTGATTAGACTCGCACCCCAGCACCTTTCCTGTTGCATGGGTTGCTGCGGGAGTATCAGCAAATTGGTGTGGACTGGCTGGTAAACCTTTACAGGAAACACCTCAATGGCATATTGGCAGATGAGACAGGACTTGGGAAGACTGTACAGACAGTGGCTTACATGGCCCACTTAGCAGGACAAGAGGGTATGTTGCAGTTTAAAAGCATAAGTTGATAATCAAGTATGTCTCTTATATATTTTTTTTTAACTGAACATAATAAAGACACTGTGTGTTTTCTCTTTTTTTTTTTTGTCATTCACAGGAATCTGGGGGCCTCATCTTGTGGTAGTAAGGACTTGTAAATTACTAAGTTGGGAGCTGGAGTTCAAGCGCTGGTGTCCTGGCCTGAAGGTTCTCCTATACCTAGGCAACAAGAAGGAACGCAAATCTAAGAGAATGGTAATTATGTGTTATTTAAACAAATTTATATTACCATGTTTTTCGGGCTATATGTCGCATCAGTCAAAAAATGCGCCATGAAGAAGGAAACTATAAGTCGCATCTTTAGGGAAATGTATTTTACAAAATCCAAGACCAAGAACAGATGTTTCATATGGAAAGGCAAGTTATAATAATATAATAATTATATAAGTAGCACCTGAGTATAAGTTGCAGGAACTGCCAAAATATATGAAAAAGTGTGACTTATTGTCCAGAAAATATGGTACTGGATAAATGCTGATGTTGACTTTGCAGAGGTGGGACAGAGTCAACAGCTTCCACGTATGTGTGACATCCTACAAGCTGCTTATGAAAGACCAGAGCCATTTTCTGAAGAAAAGATGGAGGCATCTGGTTCTGGATGAGGTGCAGCTCATCAAAAACATAACAGAGAAACACTGGGAAACAATCTTTGCTCTGAAGAGGTGAGCTGGCTTTTTTTATATTTGAATACAGATATCCATCTGTTATTTCAGCTCTAGTTTGCAGCAGTGATCATGGTTAGCATTCGATTCAGAATAATGGTGACAGAAACAAGAGAATGAAGATATGCATGTGCATTTGTGCGAGTAATTTGGGCAAATTATCTCATTTGTATTATTCTGTGTTAATGAGATCATTTTACTTTTGCAAAATGTCTAAGCTGAATGTGATACTTCTGCTTCTTTCAGTGAGCAAAGGATTCTCCTCATCAACAGTCCTCTACAGAACACACTGAAAGAGCTGTGGACCATGATCCACTTCCTGTTGCCAGGAATAACCAGGCCTTACTCGGACTTTCCTGTTAAGGCAGGCACAGACCAAAACCAGGACTACTGCCACAAACTGGTCATCCGCCTTCACAGGGTGGGTACATGCACCCGCTTTTTTTTTTCCATAAAACTTAAGTTTGATTTGCATCATCTTTATTTTATAAATATACGCATTAATCCTTGTTTTACTCTTTACTGTAGATGATCCAACCATTCATTTTGAGACGATCCAAAAGAGATGTGGAGAAACAGCTTCCCAAGAAGTATGAACACATCCTGAAGTGCCGGCTTTCCAACAGACAGAAGAGTCTTTACGAGGACATCCTCACTCAGCCAGGGTAAGATGCTGGATAGGTTTCTAAGCTTATCTCACTTAATGTAAACTCAACAATCGTATAGATGATAGAACCCAAAATAACTGTGCAACTAAGTTTTATTTGGACCTAGATGTTTTCCTTTGCGGCTCATAATTTGTGTTAGAAAGCAAGTCATTCTACTGGACCTTTGTGATCCAGGAAAGACTTAAACATTTTCTTTTTATAATAATGTACATATTACATTTTACTCCATTATCATCTATTGACTTTAACAAAAGAAAAACACAATTATGTCTTGTTTACCTTCCTAGGGCCCAGGAGGCACTGAAGACAGGTCATTTTGTCAGTGTGCTTCAAGTTTTGATGCAGTTGCAGCGGGTTTGTAACCACCCTGAGCTTGTAGCACCTAGAGAGACCAGCAGCTCCTATTTCTGTTCTTCTCTTCAGTGTGATGTTCCATCTCTGGTGCTCGCAGCTATTGAGAATGACTCAAACAAGGTATACACCTGTACTTTTACGGTCCTGGAAAACAGGATCATTTCCTTACTTGATTGACATGAACAAACCCTGTACCATTTCAATTAATCATTTTAATCACTTATGTTTTTGCTTATTTGAATGTTATTTTAAAATGTATAAAGGTGAACTTACTACACTTCTACTGTATTTATTAATTGTGCTTGCTTATCATCCTCTTAGATTGCAAACCTGTCCATATTTGATCTGATCAATAATGAGAACAGACTGACTCGATATCAGACTGAAGAGGCAGTTCCCAAACTGAGGGTCACACGGCAGCTCATAGAGGAGATCTACACTTCTCCAGACCCGCCCCCAAGACTCAAGCCATGTCCAATAAAACCCATGAGGTCTCTATTCAAAAGTTTACCTGTGTAACTTAACCGCAGTTTATGTGGAGGATCTTTAAAATATGTCAAATGTCTTTCAATCTTTTCAACCCACCATTGTAATTATTGTATTCTGATGATATCTGACCGTACATATTTTCTTCTCAGATTGTTCCAGCCAGTGCAATATGGCACTAAGCCAGAAGGTCGTTTAGCTGCCTTTGCAAATGTAGTAGGTCAACGTCCTCCAACAAGCTCTCCCCAAAGTAGCACCTCTCCTTCCACAACCAGCCAGTCAAGCCAGATCAGGGGGAAATCTCCTGTCACCGCTGCAGCAACTACACCCATTTCTCAAGGTGAGACTCTAAGGAAAAATGTTTGGCAACGGTCGGCGAATCAGGTTCAAACGGTGGATAGACAACTCCTGAAAACGTACACATCACATTGAAAGAATAAACTACCCACAGTGGATTGGCACTTTTGCCTTTATGTGCTTGTAGACATTTTATGCTTGTGATGTGTGCATTCTGCAGTGTTATGCTGCATGATTGAGATGCTATTTTCAGTTCAGATTAACAACATTTGCTGTATTATGTTTAAGAGAAAAAAAAAAATTAACACTGTGCCTTTATGGTTTTCCATGTTATTTTCAACACAAAGATATATACTGTGGGTGCACATATATGTAGAGTGCTGCCGTTTTGAAAGGTCAAGTCTTATTCCTACATATTTAAAAAGATTTTTAGTTTAATTTTGTGGGCAGGTTTTAGTGCGCATGAAGCATTTTTATGTTTAAATTCATTGTAGCAGCAGTGGTGGGTTGGCAGCATTGCTTTTCTTAGATGTCAGCACATCTTTCATGTTATGGGTCTTGTAAATTTACTTTCATATATGGAGGTTAATAGCTTAGACCCCTCTAACTGGCTGTTGATTTAAAGATAATATAGAAAAGTTATGAAAGTGGTAGTGGATATAGTCATAGGTTCATCATGGTTTTATTGTTGTAATAAATGATTTCAAATCTCTATTAAAACAAGGGCACCATTCAACTTATGTATATATGGTGCCAGAAGCAGATAAGTTGCAGTTCATGCTCATGCAATAAGGCATTCAAAGGGGTAACCCTGCTAGTTTACTACAGTTAAGTGACACCAACTGGTTATCATTATCTGTGGAGTGCAAGCTTGGCAAATTCTGTCACATGAGTAATACATCCTGCAATACAGTTACGTCTAAACTTAGTCTTATATCTGTTTGAATGTATGTACGAAACAGTTTGAAGGAAATGAGTATACCATTTCAACTAATATTTTCTATATGCCAAAATTATAGTACCGGTAGTAGTTTTTGTTTTTATCAGTGACACCAACAACATTGCAAATGCTGCTTGCTGTGTTGGCCCACCACTGCTGAGTGAGAAAAGGTTTATTCTTAATGGTTTGACAAAACTGTGGGTTACCCTTAACGTGGAGTCCCATACCCCATTGCCTTGTACTTTGCAGCCATTGGAACAGCTACTCAGAGAGCCCAGACTACTCCTCCTGTCAGCAGCAGCAGCACCAACAACATTACAGCCTCCTCTGGAAACAGTGGGATTGGGCAGCATGTGTTGGGGGCTGCTCCGATGGCCTTGAGCCAGGCATTGTCTGGCACAGTTGTGGGTGCTATGGCTCCTATCAGCCATCCTGGATTAACACAGGTCCCCAGGCCAGCGTTAGCCCCCAGCCATGCCATCCAGCCCAGCTTATTGTCCCAGAGGTTGGTTCTTACATCTCAGGCCCAGGCACGGTTGCCTAGTAAGTGGCCTGCCCTCCCCTCCGTCTTAAGCATTTTCCCTCCACCTCTGGCACAACAGTTTTGGCTGCTCTACACTGAGGCCTTTACTTGAGGCACTGCTGATATGGGTTCAGTCTTTACCCCTCTAGAGAAAATGCTTTTGAATATACAGTGGCAGCAACACTGGTGGTGCAGCAATTGTGGTCAGTAGTGTATCAACAGTTATACAAGAAAAGAAGCCCCTGAAGACCTAACGTCGTCATATCAGCAGCATCTCGACAGCCTCAGCATTCCCCGATTTCTTTCCTAAAACCTGCATGTACACTATGAATGAGCCACTTATGTCACACCTTTGCATCACTTTGCTACTGAACTGAAAGGAAAATTCCAGGATTTTTCAACTAGTCTCTATTTTTCTTGTATATGGGTGCAAGTATAAAATGCAATCAGTCCTATCTTGAAAGTGAGCATTGTGAATGGGAAGCTTGAATCGCAACATCAGCAATAACATGGTGCACTCATGCACCGTGGACTTAAGAGTCTTGTGTTTGCAAGGATCAGATGGCAGCGTTACGGTGTGTTTCCGTTTTAATAGGGGTTCCACGTAAACCTGCCAGATGGAAACCTCTAAAAGTGCATTTCCATTAGCTGGGGTTCCTGGTAGTCTTTTCTGTGCCGACAGGAGCTACCTGGCAGGGGATTTCTGCTGATTGGGATTTCTGAATTACGTGTAGCCCTCTCACATGAACACAACTCCTTTCTTTGAACAATTTGGACCAGAAAGATTGAGCTGCGAGCTGATTTGATGAAGATGGAGATAACAGGAAAATAATATAGGGGTTTGTAAAACAGAAAAGGGCAAACTAAAACGCAAGTACCAAGTTGCATCCCTTGTTTACTTGTTTCTGCTTCCTTTTATTTTCTATCTCTTTTTATGCCGTTGGCTGTTTACAAACAGCAAAAACGGTGCATTGCCGCCATCACATGGTAGCAGTGTTTTGTGTTATCAGTGGCACTACAGTATACTGAAGACGCGTGGCTGAAGGGGCTGAGAAGCAGGACGCTCCTGTTAGAGGTTGCTGTCTGGCGGGTTCACTCTGAATCCCCACATATGCAAAACACATTCACAATGTACTTTGAGCAGAATGTTTCCGGTTCACATGAGTGGGTTTAACAAAATTTAGAACACCCGATCAGCAGACCCCCTGCCAGGTAGTCCCTCTAGGCCAGGCCGAGTACCTCTCTTTTGAAGGACTTGAGCACGGTCAAGCTGGATTTGCAGTGTCTCTTGGGAACATGTAAATTGCTGAAAGTCAAACGTATAACAAAGAAAATTCTATTAAAGTACCTTTTTTCCCAAGATCATGTCTGATCTTTGAGCAGCGTCTATGCAGCCTGAGTAAAAGGTTTTTAATTCTGAAATGCATCCCGCTGTCTCCCTCTCCTAATCCTTTTATAACTTCTCAGTGATGGCCTTAATATTACAAAATTCCAGTGCAAATATTCACTCATTAAATCAACAGTTAAATATTTGGCACTCACATTTGAAATGGTTCAAGCTTCTCAGAATAAAAGCTTTACATATAATTACCACCTGTTTTTTGCAAACATTTTGTAATTGTGTGTTCTCACACAGTATGAGTCTGATTGCAAAGATTACACCATATAACAAGAAAAATATGCCTGAGGATGAAAAATGCAGGAGTGTTCTTTTATGTCTTCCCCTTCTTTTTAATCCTTTTTTTCTTTTTTTTTTTTCTTTTTTTAAATCCCTCACAATTTACTAATATACCTCTGTGGTTTGCATCAGTCCAGCTGCAGGAAGAAAACCCAAAGCAACTTCCAACCCCCTTAAGTTTAGGTTTTGGCGTACCTTGTGAACAGAGTCATCTTTTTCAGTAACACACAGTAGAAATTCAGAGACGATTTTAATTTGAATTAAATCGGTTCAGAAAGTTGTTTGGGCAGTTTGGGCATTTATATTCAGCTTACCTACCCCCCAGCTTCAATTTCACACCGTCAGCCACTAAATTCTGCTTTTTAATGAAAATGTTTGTACTTAAATGTCAACAGCTAAAAGTCTAGATTAGCAAGATAAATAGTCAGAAAATTCAATTAGCAGCACTTATTTTTTGAAGAACCACACTACTGCAAGGAAAGCCCCTAACAACTTCATTATTTGGAGTTGGGAAACATTTGGTGAACAGGACACACCATTAAAGGAAAAGGTTGCTGCTCACTTAAACCTACTGGAAACACCTTTTGTAAGATATTTCCAAAGGTCTTGATGGTTAAGATTGTTAGGGTCATCGGAACCTCTCAATTATAGGAATGAACCACCCAGAGACAGCAGTCTTGATCAAACCTTTGCAAAGGGGGGAAGGCCTACACTGATGTGTTTCACACACGTGTATCTACAGCGATTCCTGGCCATTCCCGTCTTCCCCCTTGCTGCGGTTTCTTTTATTCACAGAGAAACAAACTAGTCACATGACATGTTGTATGCAAATGTTATCACATTTGTGGAGAAACATACACGCTATGGGCCCATTTAGCTCTGACATCCTGTGCGTCTTAATCCTGAATGGTCTTTTCACTTACAAATGGCACCACAATCTTGTGAATACAGACAGCAGAGAATTACGACTGAAGGCAATCATGTAATACATTCATAATATGTTCATAACTCTGACAAAGATGGTTAAGGAAATTTCAGAAGATCAGGTCAGGTTTTCTCTACACCTCTGTGTCTAACTTGACTGTCCACAAAGCAACGCTTCTCCTCAGATCTGAAGTATATAAACAAATAATATAATTTGTGGTGTGAAATCAAGATTTTTCATCTACATTAGAAACGTTTGATGAAGATTGCAAAATTTGAATAACAGCCAGTAGAAAAATGAATGAAGACATGGTCTGGTATTGACTACAATCTTAGTAAAGTGTGTTTATTTCTTCTCTTTCTCTCCCTTTGTTAAATAAAATGCTTATCTATAATGCCAGTTGAGCACTCTGATGGAGAAGCTAGTAAACTTTTCTATTTCTGATGAAGCAGCATTGATTTGATGGGTTTATAGAATGAGTCAAAATGAATACTGGCCCAAGTGATAATTTCAGACTAACTGAACAAATTAAGTAAACAAAATCAGGATGGAGACCTTGTAATCATAGAGATGGTATTTAACAATAGTTTGCAATTACTGTGACAATATCATTCAGAGAAAATTCAAGGATTTAAGTCTTTTAACAGAATTTACATAAATTGTTTCAGTTGCTAACTTTAAAATTGTATGAAACACAGGTGGACAAATTGTGTTTGCAGGGCCTGAATTAGTCAATTTATGGAGCTTATTAGGCCCTTCCTTTAATGAAAGCAAAACTAGAAAATTATTATTATATGTATATGGTGACTCATAAGACTCGGTAAACAATGCAGCCATTTTAATTGAGCACAACAGAGCTGTGGATTTAGACTGAACCTGTTAGTTTTCCTGTCAGTAATTGTCCAGTAATGTCAGTAAATTTTGCTGGCAGAATTGGTAAATTGTCACTTTTTTGTGATTGCTGTTGTTCTTACAGAGCTACAGTTGCAATTTGAATCAAAAATGTTTAGATTTGCTCATTTTTGGTGGTATTAAGTACTTCGGGTTTACTAAAGTTGGAATGGTAGTGGCAGTTGAATAACATCCAACACTGTTTACACTTTAGATTTTGATTTTAATTCTGGTAGATATAGTTATTAATTCATAAGATCTCAGGATAAACTTGTGTTAACTTAACCTGTAGACCTTATAAAGACATTATTTTATTTGTCATTTTATTTGAGTTTATAATGCCCTGATAATTAAAGCTGTACTTTTTTTCCTTTATTTATTCATTTATGTATTTATTTTTGCATGACTGCACTTAAAACTGCTGTCATTGATTATTGTTATTAATGTTTTTCATATTAAGTATATTGAATGAGAAGTCAACATTTCAGCACTATTTATTTTTCTCATTTCCCCTTTTTCCCTCCACATTTTCCACATTCATTTTTTTTTATGCAGACAATTCCAGTTCAACATGTTTTTGTTTGTTTTGTGTTTTTAAATGCCAACCCATAGCCTTACGTCCTGGTGACCTGTGTGTTGCCTTGAACAAGTGTTAAGTACGGTGCTTGTTTTTATGTTAATGTTCCAGGCTCTCCGCCTCTCCTGAGCTCTGCCCTTACAGCCACTTATGCATCTTCAGGGTTTGTAGAAGTAGGAGCTGCTATGTTTCTGTTGTGGAGAGGAGCTGTGCTCTTCCCACTGATTAATCCACCCTGGTTCTGCATGTTCTGCCTCTTTATCACCCTTTAACCAACAAAGCAAATTAAATTATGTCTACAAAAATGCCAATATTGTTTTTCAATCCATCTATTAGTCTCTCCTCCTTCCTTCTATTACAGGTGGAGATATGGTGAAGATTACCCAGCTGGCCAACATAGCGGGCAGTCAGAATCGCATTTCTCAGCCAGAGACTCCTGTCACTCTGCAGTTTCAGGGGAACAAGTTCACTTTGTCCCCCAGTCAGCTCCGCCAGCTCACCACTGGACAGCCGTTACAGCTCCAAGGTACACTTGGTAACACACATCCCAATTTCACATTTATTTCTTTGCATAATGTTCTTTATTTCCTCTATTGTGTTCTTATTTTAGATATAATGCATTTGATTTGTGTTTGTCTTTTTGTTTTTGTTTTTAGATTATCAAGTTGGTTTTATTAGCTTTTGGACATCAGTAAATGTTAATACTTAACCCATACATATTTAGTAAGGCATTTATAAAATATAAACACTATTTGATCAATTAGATTTGCTGCACCAAATGTGAAAAGTAAAAATCATGACAATGTGACTCCAGGACTGAAGTGAGGTTTGTTTTGTTTTTTTTAGGATGTGTATGTTGGATCCTGAACAGGTTAAAGCTCAGAACACTTGGTCTGATTTTTGTTGCATGTCGTCCTCAAGTGTCTATTTCTAGGATGATCCTTTTTATTCATTTCCAAAAATAGCTTATCTACTATTAGTTACTTAAGCACTTAAGCACTTAAACCACAACCACAGCTAAAACAAAGTGCTGCACATGGGTGAATACTAAGAACTGTAGTGTTCGGTACAGGTTTATCCAAAAGAGAAAGTTCTTAAAGAAATAAATATAGGTCCGTTTACATTAGCAGGGATTTAGGGTAAAAATTGCCAGGCAGGAACTAATAATGCCAATCATGTGAACTTTTTCATAGTTCACAAATGACCAGTGGCATAAGAGAGATGAAAAAGAAGAATGCTGCAAAAGAAGAAAGAAGAAGAAACAAGTTAACGTAATAGTTTCTACATCGTTATTGTAGAGACTGAGACTTAAAGAATCACCCCTGGACCACCACATTGGCGTAATACCAACAAGGCCTGAACCGACTCGCTGGCCCACCTGTCTTTTTTTTCTTCTTTTTTTTTTTTTTAAGTTTAATTGTCTGTTTATGTGTTGTGAATTTAGGTAATATCCTGCAGATTGTGTCAGCCCCTGGGCAGCAGATCATCAGACCTCAGGGATCCATGGTGATGCAAGCAATGCCTCAAACTGCTCCTGCCTCCAGTGCCTCTGCTACACCTGGCACACTTCTTTCTGCTCCATCAACAGCTCAGCAAGGTGACCTATTCACTGTTAAGATTTTGGATTTGCTGCTTCTGTCTTTGAATTTGTTAGTGTGATAACTTTAGCCAGCAACAGTCTTCTGTTAGTTTTATTCCGACATTTAATACATCCCTGTGTGACATTAAACACAGCCATGCCCATGTCCTATTCAGTAAGTAAATTGTGATAAAAGATGAGTGTAATATTTGTCTAATGATGCTGTATAATTTCTTCTTAAGGTCTGGGTATGACGGCAAATGCCACATCATCTACCAAGTTTACTACTGCAAGTCATGGCAGTTCCCAGGTGAGCAGTTTATGCAGATTCCACATGTTTAGAGAGAGGAGGTTTTTGTTTTTTTTTGTTTTTATTTGTGAAGTCTTTTTCAAAGCAGTTGTTACTCTGTTAGTAATCAGTCAATTTGCTCTGATGACACGGTCTGCTTGGAAGGTGAAATGTCAAGGAAAAACAAGGAAAAATAAGTTTGTGTTCAGGCCTGTGAGAGTTCAGACAATCCAATGTTTATTCCTTTTCAATAAAACCAGTTTTCATGTGAATATATATTGGACTTTTAGAATAAACCTACCCAGGAGTTATTTGGCTGCAGTCCCATATTTCACCATCACATATTTCAATTGTGAATGTTGTTTGAAACACTGTCCTACATGTTTTAGATGTTGTTCTCTAACACACCTGGTTCAAATCAGTGGACAGACTTGTGCAGATGGTGGTCCAATCAGGTGTGTTTGAGAGGGAAACATCTAAAACATGCAGGACAGTGGGTCACGAGGACCAGAGTTGAAGAACGCTGTATGGGAATGCTTGAAAATATTGTAACTTAACCTGAAGTTAGAAATTACAGCAATCTAGTGGACAGTTGCGTGAAACAATCATTACCTCTGCTGAAATGCACCCCTGTCCATAATCCCATGGGTGTATGCATTTTTACCCACAAAAGCTTTCTTTTTTCAGCTATAGTTTTAATTTCCTTAACACTTTTTTGAATAAGAAAAGCAAAACTCTGAATTTTTGATAAAAGTAGCACTGCAGGGGGTTGATTTTTCCATTTAACTGTTTTTGAATAAGTGTAATTCTCATAAATCTCTGTATCTCGTCCTGTGAGACTTCTCTTGAAAACAACAAAAAAGAAAATCTCAATGTTAAAGAAGATGGACAAAAACATCATTAATCTTTGATAACTTATTGGGATTGCCACTACCACTTTTGAGGAAATAGCCAGATGATGAAGGCAGCAGGGGATCATTAAAATGATTATTCACAGGCAAAGCCCTTATGTAATGTATAATGATTAAGTAGGGTTATAGCTCAACTACATTGCATTAATGAGGCCAAAAACAGCTGGTAACCAGATTTTGATGACTTTAGATTGACTGGCTGCATCACATCCAGTGCTGCCAGAGATGTGCAAAAAAGTGTTTCCATTACACTTGAATGAACACGAATTATCGAAACGCCTGAAAAACCACCTTGTGAAATTGTAAAAAGGTTTTTGTGGTATTTGGGAGATTTTTTTGAATAAAATTACAGAGTACAGGTTATGCAAATCTTGGGATAATAGAAATGTGATTTATTTCAGCGTTCAAAGAGCATTTTAGCTTTTAGCAGTAAATAAGTTAACAATTTTTTATTTTTGAATTTACTGAAAAATGTGCATACTCGTTAAATTTAAAGACAAAGGATTTATCAAAAAATAAATATGTCAGAAAATTTAAGGATTCAAAAAGAATAATTGCATATGCTGTCCATACCTTTTATGTTCAGGAGCTCACAGAAGAAAAGACTCAACTGCTGAAGGAGCGATTGAACCGTTTGTTTGAAGCAAATGAGCAACGCTGTAGCCGCAGAGTGGTGTTTGGTTCAGATCTGCTGCAGGCGTGCACCGTGAGCTTAGGACCTGCTCACTCGGCCCAAACTGCTGGAGGCTGGAGGTGGGTGGGCAGTGAGAACTGCCTCAGAGCCCAGAGAACCTGCCTGACTACCACCGGTACTCTGCAGTCGTTCATGCGCTTCGTTGATGACCACCAAGGAGCTACCAGCTGTATTATTAAGAGGTAACTGAACACAGTTTCAGAGTTTTTCTTTTTTTCTTTTTTTTTTTTTTTTCTTCCCGGATTCTCGTTTCTCTCCTTATATTGTTCACTGCAGGTATGTCACTCTGAGGCCATGCATTTGTGGATGAATGGTTTGAAGAAGATAAACGTATTACCAAGACAAATTCTTTTTTCTTTTTCATAATTAAAATTCTAGTTGGTTTTTTTTTTTGGCCTTTTTACTTCAGTGACCCACATTTATTGCTGTTATCTTGCAGGCTGACGTGCGCGTTGCCTCCAGCTGTGGCTCCGCCCCCTCACCTGTATGCAGCCAATCCCCCAGTTTGCTACAGCCTTGAGCAAAAGTCCCATCGCCACCGGCTCCTGGAAGCTTCTGCCCCTCACAGTGAAGAAATCTACCGTTTAGCATCGAGACATCTCTTCAGTCATCACGATTTACAGCTGATGCAGATAGACTCAGGTTTGCTTATCATCTGTCTGATACATGTTGACCATCAGTTGGTTTTTTTTTACAGACACTGAACCAAATTATCGTTCTACCTGACTTGAAGAAGAAATGGAAGTGGAAAATTTGAAAAAGAAGATCAAATCTACATATTATGTTTGTTGCAGCCCGCATTGATGCAACACTCAGTCAGAAAATTTTGGAGGTGCACGTGGGGCGATGCACTGCTCTGGGGGAGGTCGATGGAGAGGCTCTGCATTGCAAAACCGTCTTTTCAGTGCAGAAGCATAAATTAGGCGTTTGTGTGCGTTGACCCAAATTCAGATTAGTGCTAAAAAATCCAGCTGTTCAGTCTTCTGCTGGCATTGTACAAAATTAAATGAATAAATAAAATGTTTTTATATTCCTCTCAAAGTATGGTGTTGTTAGGATTTTGTTAATACTGTTACCAGAAGTGCTTACCCATGTTGAGCGTGCTGTCGCCCTCTTGCAGCAGTCCAGGTCTAATAGATGCTACATTAGGACAAAAACTTTGTGAGCACAACTTTAATGTATTGTACTCACTCTAGTTGTTTGAATCCCCTCAGGCAGACTTGCTGTTCCCTGTTAGTCCACTGCTTCTTTACTTGTTTTTAAATCTGCTGACCTCATGTCTGCGTTTGCTGTATTGCTCACTCGATAACACCAGTAGGGCTGTTTGTACTGGACGTTACAGGTACTGACTGGTACCAGATACAGGCTGATCACAAGTACTGATAGAGTACTTTTTTCATGATGCCTGTCACTCTTTGTATTGTATTGTAAAAAATAAAAGAAGTTACTTAAAAAGTGACTGTGAGCATTGACAGGGACCCCCTTCCTTTAAAAATGAATTCTTATCTGTTGACTGGGAGGCAAACTTTCCTTTTCTAAAGACCTGAAATTAATCTTTCTACAGCTCAGGCTGACTTTTCTGATGCATCAGAAATGTCAATATCTGTCCACAGCAACAATCATAATGTTTTGATTATTCTGTTTGCTTTTGAAAGGTAAACTGGAAGCTCTGGCCATTCTGCTGCAGAAACTAAGATCAGAGAGTCGACGTGTCCTCATCTTTACTCAGATGTTGAAAATGCTTGACATCCTGGAGGCCTTTCTGGATAACAGGCAGCTCACTTACGTGCGCATCGATGAAAGTATAACGTTTGACAAAAAACAGGTAAAAATCACCACAGCGTTCCATGACAGGTTATGACAGGTCACTCTTGATCCTACACCAAACGTGATCTATCGTTATACTGGAAACTGTGTTCAAAATTAGTGTAGTGATTTATATAATAGAAACTGAAGCAAAGAGCAACTGTTGTAATAGGAATAATTGTTTTAAGAAGAGTAAAAGTTTGCCTACATTACCATTCAAAAGTGTGCTAACTCTCTTCAAATTTTTTCTTTGTGCATAAACCATTGTACATTTCTATTGGACGCCAGAGTTGTCTAACTTTAGGGGCGGAACCAAATATCTTTAGTAATATCTCAAGAATTAAACTAAAAGTGCAGCAACAAATAAAACAGATTTTATATCTTGGCATTTGAGCACTTTGGTCCAAATGTCTGTGATAAAACTGACAACACGCACTTCTTTTAGCTGAAATGAAAAATATTCAGTCGTTCTCATACATTTGGAGAGGGCAGTTTTGAAGATGTATTTCAGACCCTGGAAACTAGACCACAGCTACAAACGTTCCGTTACACAATGACATCCAACAATTGGCAAAAGCTGGCCGTCCACATGAATTCTGCAGTTTTCTGTTTATAAAAACGACACGGTATCACATGGTGCATGGACGTAAATACCCACCAGTGCCAACTTTGTCCATAGTCCTTTCTTTAATAGATCTTTATGCTTATTAAATAGTGAAAAGTGATTGTTATTGGATTCATTCTTGATTTTTATATTTATTTTAAATTTCACTTATGAGTAACAGACATGGATTAGAGTATTCAGCTATTGGAGCAAAAACAAGTATTATAAAAGAAAACTCCAGGGCTTTTTCTGCCCGGCTGTCTCTTCACTTTTTGGATGTCGTGAACTTACAGGAGAACATGAAGAAGTTTAACAAGAACAGGCAAGTGTTCTGCAGTATCCTGACCAACCGCTGCTGCTCTGCACTTGGGACCATGGTTGATGCCGATACCATCATCTTCTACGACACAGACCTCAATCCAAGCATGGATGCCCTCACCCAGGACTGGTGTGACAAAATAGGGCGCTCCAAGGATATACACATTTACAGGTGATATTATGATCCCTGTTTTTGTTGTTAATCATATGTAAATAGTTAACTTAATACAGTGTTCAGCTCGTGGGCGCTGATGGTGAAGGATTGTTTTGTTGGTGTGTTGTCCAGGTTGGAGAGTGGGAATTCCATTGAAGAGAAACTTCTGAAGAATGGCACAAAGGACCTTATACGAGAGGTGGCAGCCCAGGGGACCGACTACACCTTGGCTTTCCTCACACAAGTAAGATGAACTTGTTGAAGCTACTTTTTACTTTTCTTTTTTTTTTTTTTTTTTTTTTTTCTTTTTTACAAAGCAAATTTTTGCTCACAAATCAATTTGTGTAGCTTGTTTCAACCAAACAAATAGAATGACTGACACAATTTTATCTGTGTATAGCGGACAATCCAGGATCTGTTTGAAGTGGAGCCGGGTTCAGGAGTGAAGGTGGAGGAGTTTGTGGTTCTTCATCAGGAACCTTCGGCCTCTGAATCCATTTCTCCCAAAGTAGCTAGGCCCTACATCCAAGCTCTCCATAGTATAAACCTGGATGCCCAGGCAGAAGTGGAGGAGCAGCAGCAGCGGGAGGAGGAAGAGGAAGATGAGTTAACAGGCAAAGAGTCAACGGAGCATTCAGAGAGCCCAACTAAGGAGGATCCGGTCCAGATAGAGGAGCTGAATGCAGTCATGGAACAGGTGGCTTTACTTTGCATTTTGAATGATCAGATCACATCCACATTGGTAAATACAGGTGTGAACACATTTAGTAAGCATTCGGTCCAATCCAGTTGCTTGTGCCTCATTCAGAGATGGTCCTCTACTGACTGTGAACAAAATGCATCTTGGGCAGCATTGAAGGACTCCCCACTGACCTGAAGTGTCTGCAGACAAACAGTGGAGTTTTGACAAGGATGTTTACTCACTCCACAGATTTCCAGAGAACAATAATTTGTAAAAAAAAAAAAAAAACAGCGTCTAATCTTAGAGGACATGGCACTCTCTCGTTGTGGTCCTGCGATGGACTGGTGTCCTGTCCAGGGTCTACCCAGCCTCTAGCCCAGTGACAGCTGGGGTCATTTCTAAGCCCCCCTTTTGCACTCGTAATACTGAGTAGGATTTAAAGATTCTATGGAAAAAGGTAGAATATGCAGCAGTCTCAATTTGGTTCAAGTGAATCTGAAATGTCTTGACATCTGAGTAATTATAAACCTCAGATCATATGTTATAAGAACATCAGTAGACCCGTTAATGTGTTGTCAGTCATCTGACTGTAAGCTACCTGTTTATTTGAATGTCACATGCTGAGATCTGATCACACGTCCTGTCTGGGATGCATGTTAACGCCAATGACATGATAATACCAGGTCTGTGCAGCTACTTTGGAAACTTGTTTGAAGTAAAAATTGATAAGGGGAAAAACTACATAGGAAATGCATTGTTTTCTGTCTATTAATAAGGTTTTTATTATTCAATTATTTCATCAACAGCTAACTCCTATTGAAAGATATGCCCTGCATTACCTGGAGTACCTGCACATCAGTGATGATGAAGCAGCAGTGAAGGTAAGACATGGGTTTCTTGTTTATTTTTTTTAATAGACTTAATTGGACATATGTTTTTATTGTATCAGTTTTTTATTGACATTAAAAAAAAATCCTAGTCCTTCTTAAGTCTTGAAGTTGGGTAACTACATCTTCTGATGAGCTTCCTGTGGTATAGATTATTTTTTTAATTTAAAAAAAAAAACTAACTGTGTGTAAAACTATATACAAAGTTGGTGTTGACATAGGAATTGATAGCACAAGTATCAGTCATCTACTGCTGATCACATATACTTGATTAATTGATCATCAGCAACTGTGAGCACTTCTATAATTGAATCTGAATGACATTATCCCAGTATGCTGTCTGAGGCATTCAGGTGTGCGGGAATTAAGCAAGGGTCCTGGGGAGGTATTGGCCATTTTCAAACTATTTAATTCTATCAATCTACAGTGGAAAAATCATTCAAGTCGTTAATGACAGCAGCAATGTCATTCTTCTGACAGCTGACTTTGCTGGATGTTGGCAGGTTTTATTTAGTAGTAAGACACTGCGATCTCCAGCATACCTGGTGTAGAGTCTTGGGCATCCAGGTCATGGTAACTCCAACGCTTGGGCACACTGGACTACTTTTGGTTTGTTTTTGAAGCTGTTTCTCCTTCTATCGAGAAGGTGTCATCTGTTCGAGATTAAACGCCATCTAGAACAAAATAAAAGGAAGCCCATTTGCCTTGTTTCTAGAGAATGTCCAACATTAGAACATTGAAGAGATTGAAATGAAGTCAAGAGTTACATCTCAGACTGCACCATCCTCAGTGGGTTAAATGTTAAGGTTTCAAACTGTATGAACCGGAAAGAGGCTACACAAATATAATTGGCTTTAAAAGGGCCATCTGGAGAAGGCCTCTTGTCTCTACAAAGTTGTCTAGATTTGCTCTACAAGTTGAATCTGAGCAAAACAGAAGACATGTGGAACAAGGATTTGTTGAGCTCAACGTGGAGACGTCCAGTCACAATAACAGTGCTGTAACGGCTGTTTTACAATACTTTATTTTATTTTTTAAATGACTATATTATATGTCATACATTTGTATTTGGCTAACTTTAAAATCAAAGGACCAGATTGTTTTATTTACACTATATGGCCAAAAGTATTCACTCACCTGCCTCGACTTCCATATGAACTTGTGACATTCCATTCCTGATCCATAGGGTTCAATATGACGTCAGTCCACCCCTTGCAGCTATAGCAGCTTCAACTCTTCTAGGAAAGTTGTCCACAAGGTTTAGAAGTGTGTTTGTAGGAATTAGAAGCACATTTGTCAGGTCACACACTGATGTTGGAGAAAGCCCAGCTCTCAGTCTCTCAGGTGTTCTATCAGGTTGAGGTCAGGACTCTGTGCAGGCCAGTCAAGTTGGAAGAGGAAGGGGGCAGCTCCAAACTGTTCCCACAAAGGTGGGAGCATGGAATTGTCCAGAATGTCTTGGTATGCTGAAGCATTCAGAGTTCCTTTCACTGGAACTAAGGGTCCAAGCCCAGCTCCTGAACAACAACCCCACACCATAATCCCCCCTCCACCAAACTTTACACTTGGCACAATGCAGTCAGACAAGTATCGTTGTCCTGGCAACTGCCAAATCCAGACTCGTCCATCAGATTGCCAGATGGAGAAGCATCATTCGACACTCCAGAGAACGCATCTCCACTGCTCCAGAGTCCAGTGGCAGTGTGTTTTACACCACTGCATCTGACACTTTGCATTGCACTTGGTGATGTCTGGCTTGGATGCAGCTGCTCGGCCATGGAAACCCATTCGTGAAGCTCTCTGTGCACTGTTCTCAAGCTAATCTGAAGGCCACGTGAAGTTGGAGGTCTGTAGTGATTGACTCTGCAGAAAGTTGGTGACTTTTTCACATTATGCACTTTAGCATCTACTGACCCCGCTCTGTCAGTTTACGTGCCCTACCACATCATGGTTGAGTTGCTGTCGTTCCCAAACAACTTCCATGTTCTTATAATACAGCTGACTGTTGACTGTTGAATATTTAGGAGCGAGGAAATTTCACGACTGGATTTGTTGCACAGGTGGAATTCTATCACAGTTCCACGCTGGACTTCACTGAGCTCCTGAGAGCGACCCGTTCTTTCACAAGTAGTTGTGAAAACAGTCTGCATGCTGAGTAGCTTGATTTTATACACTTGTGGCCACGGAAGTGATTGGAACACCCGATTCCCATTATTTGGATGGGTGAGCGAATACTTTTGGCAATAAAGTGTATTTGGTTATAATGTGGAAAAACTGCTTTTTTTCATACAAAACTGTATTTACAGAGATACTGCAGATTTAGATTGGCATTCAGTCCATATTTTTTTAGAGCCTTCGCGTTACAGTGTCCGCATGTTTCATTTGATAAATTTGACAGACTGATTCATGTTTTGATGATCACATTCATCAGGAGCAGTTGGAGTGTGCTAAGAGAGGCTGGGAGCTGCAGCAATTGCAGAAGCTGAAGGAGGAGGAGGAGCGCCTGACAACTGAGGGAGAAGAAGATCTCTTCAGCTACACCAGAGAGGATGCTTACAATATGGTGAGGAAGCACTGTGGTGCTTGTTAATCAGCAAAGCTGGTGTGTGGGTGTTAGTGCTATTGTTGTTTCTAACCTTTTCTCTGTCCTTCAACAGGAATATGTATTTGATGCAGGGAATGGTCATACAGAAATAATGCCGGTAAGGGACCAAATATGGCGTGATTAAGGAAATAATTTAACTAGACATAAATTTAATGACATGAGTGCAGTGAACAGGTTTTGGACACAGTTGGGAACAATCTTATCAGACGTAGTAGAAGTTGTGATTGTCAACTGAATTCACAAGCAGCTACGATATTAAGCTTTATACACTCGAAGCTCGGAGACTGTGGTCAGTTACCGTACATAAAAAGAATAACGCTAATAATAAAAGGCAACATAAAGACATTCAAACGTTTTACACATGAAATCAATAAATTAATTGCAATAATATTTCAAATCACACATAAAAAAAAGTGCATCCCTCAAAAAACAGTAGTAGTAGTAGTATGACAGATTTATGTGCAAACAAGATTTATTTACAAATATTTTACAACAAATTCGTCTGTTCAGCATTTTAGTGAATTAACATTTATATTAACTAAAAGATCAAAAATAAAGTTGGTCCTTAACAAGCGTTTACTGAGTTAATACTAAATAATTATATTAAATTTAATACTAAATAATTCCATTTAACTTTTATGGGTTTAGAAGTTTTATTGTCTCTAGAAAACTTTTAAAATGATGTAATTTTCCTCTCACATCTACTGAGCAACTCCAGTATGTATCATCAACCCGTAATTTGAAATGTTAGTGTTTTGACACAAAATGAACTTTCCTCTGCCCTTTGGCTCTCCTCCGGCCGTAGCTTTGGACTCCTCCTACGCCACCACAGGATGACAACGACATCTACATCGATTCTGTGATGATGCTGATGTATGACACCACACCCATGCCAGAGTCCAAACTGCCGCCAATCTACATCCGCAAGGAGCACAAGAGGCTCAAGATGGACCCCTCAGGTAGAGGGTTTTCTCATTAAGGAGGACGTCTGTTGTCTGTAAATCATTACTGCTGCTTTCATGTTTTCCTCATGCTTACTCGACTGTTTTTGTCCAGCAGCAGCAAGAAAGAAGAAGAAGGGCCACGGAGAGACGGTCATACCTCCACGCTCACTTTTCGAAAAAGCCAGCATGCTGAAAGTTCGCCGTGAGGTGAAGGACCAGAAAAAGAACTTTTCGCTCAAGCAGCAGGCCCCCTTTGCCAAGCCGCTACCCTCGCTGGCTAAACCTGCAATTGAGGCGGGTCAAGACAACCCAGAGTGGCTGATCAGTGAGGACTGGGCTCTGCTTCAGGTACTGGCTTTACTGTGTGCAGGATGATCTGTCTGTTCAAGCCAACAGCTGGAAACTGAAACATTTACGCTAGTGTCGCTGATGAAACACTATTAATTCACACTCCACGGTTCATCCATTAGGCTGTGAAGCAGCTGCTGGAGTTGCCTCTGAACTTGACAATTGTGTCTCCTGCACACACACCCAATTGGGACCTGGTGAGCGACGTGGTGAACTCCTGCAGCCGCATCTACCGCTCACCTAAACAGTGCCGCAGCCGCTATGAAAATGTCATCATTCCCAGAGAGGAGGGCAAGGTACTGAATACAGAATTACCCTACCGATTCAAACCCGTCTTATTCACCTTCTCCTCACGAGTCTTTTATGTCGTTTTTCAGTTGGTGTATGAGGCGAACCCTAAGAAGAAAACCAAGAGCATATACAAGGTACCGTGTTGTGTTTGTTCTCTCAACGTGATAAATGTCGCTTCTCTCTTGAATGCGTAGTCTCACTTTTGTTTGTTCTCCCGTCTATTTGTGCATGTCTACATTCAGTCAAAGAACAGCCGCCCTCTGAGGACCTGTCAGATCTACACGCAGGATGATAATGCATCTCAGATTCAACTGTACAACAGTCGCTTTGAACTCATGAAAATAATTGCCAGCAAGAGGAGCCCACCCATCAAACCACTGTAAGTACTTTGTTGTGTGTGCGCAGTGAACACCTCAGTGTTGTCCAGGGGACGTTTTCTGAATGAGGGGGTCTAGTAGAGACTTTTTTAATGTCCTGGGTCCACGTTCTAAATTTAAATAAAGAATACTTTCTGTTCTTGACGATATGTATTAATCATTGCTGTGCTGTGGTGAATCAGCCAAATCCTGGCTAAATAAAACCAGGCCACCACACGATCATTTTCTGTCATTCACATAGGTATTTGTTCATTTTTCTGTGTTTACACTTCGTACAGGCTGGGAATGAATCCATTTCAGAAGAATCCCAAGCACGCATCAGTCTTGGCAGAAAGGTTTGTTGAGTGCTTCCATGATTGTATTTGTGAAATCTCACCCTTAAGCCCAAATGTAAAGAAATATTTTTTCTTTTCTCCAGTGGGATCAGCTACGACAAGCCCCTACCTCCCATTCAGGTGGCGTCTCAACGTGCTGAAAGGATTGCCAAAGAAAAAAAGGTGTATATTTGTACAAAAATATATATTTTTTTTTTTTTGTTTTGTTTTAAATCATTTTCTGCATTTATTTATTTTTTTTTTTTTATATAATTTTCTGCATTTTTTTTTCTTTTCCGTTTGGTTTTGCCTGCAGTGTTTTTGAAGTGCTTGAGTGTTTGTGTTTGCAGGCCCTTGCAGAGCAGCAGAAGGCTCAGCAGTTGGCCCAGCAGGCGGGAGCTTCCCAAGCCGGGGCTGCTCCTGGTCAGGCCCAAGCTCCTGCTGCCGGCCAAGCTCAGGTCCCGCAGGCTGCTGTAGTAGCTGGAGCTACAGCTGTGCCTAATGCAGCAGTGCTGGTGAGAATTACAACATCCCACACCAATTTACTTTTACATATAAATGGATGCAAAATCATTTTACTTGGTGAAAGCTTTACACAGCTGCTTTGTTTTCCAGGCTGGAGCTATAAAAAATGCCACTGTGGGCACAACAATTCAGGCTGGTATGTTGACATCACATGCTTCAAATCACACTGCAGATAGTGTTTCAGTCATTAATTTGTTTCTCTTCGTTTTTGATAGCCACTGTAGGGGGGAACGTAATTGTGAACACAGTAGCTGGAGTTCCTCCAAGCCCCTTCCAGCCTAACAAACGTCTGGCATCTCCAGTCATACCAGGAACTCTCTCTGTGAGTCAACGTCACTTCTCAGATCTCCTCTGGATTTTATCTTTATTGATGCAACTCTGGCATGAATCACCAAACTTTGAAAACAGAACCATCTTTGCTGCTTTCAGTTTATTGTTGTGATTGCTGTTAATGCAGCCTGCAGGCACAGCTGGAGCCCAGGTGGTCCACGCACAACAGAGGGCCGTTACCGCTACTCCAGCACCAGCTGAAGTGGTTGCTATAGCTACAGGTCAGAGTGTGAGAGCTGTAACTCCGGTAACAGCGTCTGCAGTGGTTTCTACTGCTCTGAGCCCTGTGCAGTCACAGACCCGCCCACTCGTCCCTCAGGTCACGCCAGGTACTCGCTTTTTTTTTTTTTTTTTTTTTTTTTTTTTCTCGTTTTTTTCTTGAATGCTTGAATTACTGTATTTGAAGATTTGATCAATCGGCTGTCCTACTTCCAGCCACAGGTGGGCCATTGCCACAAAAGCCTCTGACCCCTGCACACCTGCAGATGTTACGGCAGCAGCAGCTGCAGCAGCAGCAGCAACAGCAAGCGACTTCTCCTCAGATTAAAGCTATCGGCAAACCTCAGGTATTATAGTAGCACATTTACTTTGGAATTACACAAACTACAGCGATATGAGTCACTTTTTCCCTCCTGAATCTACTAAGTGTCAATAAATGTGATATTAATATAGTTGCAGTTACTCTATTCTTTCATGTAATTGCTGCATTGATGTACGGTGCCTGAAACAACCTCAACTTATCTTCCAGATGCAGATGCAGAAACAGAAGCTGCAGCTCCAGCAGCAGCAGCAGGTAGCTGCAGCAGTGGCAGCCGCGGCAGCCCAGGGCCAACAGGCTGCAGGGACCCAGCAGGGTGCTCAGGTGCAGCCGGCACAGGCTGCCCAAGCCAGTCCTCAGCTAGCAGCAGTGACCGCAGCCAGACCCGGAACTGTGCTGACCGGCACCCCAGTGAACACCCTGCAGGTGGCCCGGCTGGTAAGGTCACGGAGAGGATAAGGTGTTTGCTGCTGGCCGGCAGCGCCAGATGCACGGTTTACACCAGTCCTTAAAAAGTCTTATATTTGTGTTAGAACAGTGCTTAAAATGCCACCCACAATATAAATAATATTTTTATGAGGAGTTAAACGGTTGTTCAGCGCAGCATTATCCTGCTAATGTTTTCACACCTATGGCCAAACAGTTGGCTGCAAATTTAATAAAACATGTCTGGAAACCAGATTTGCATTGTTTGAAACGAGTCCAAAGCAGTCAATGCGACAGTCGCTGTGGTCTTTGCAAAACATTTTCCAAACGTGAGAAACGCAGAGCAGCAGAATCCGGACAGACACCTGCATCGCTGCAGTTCTGTTTCTCACTGCTTTATGTGCTTTTGTAACAACGTTTTAACAGCTCTGTGGGTCCATTTTCTTCACTTAAGCGTGATCATCGATGCTCGAGGGGTTCGTATGTTTGCATCTTATTGATCGAGTCACCTTTTACACTAGTTGTCTTGTCTTTTCTCTCCCAGACCCGTGTGCCCACCCAGGGCCAGATTCAGGCCCAGGCAGCACAAACGGCTCAGGTGACCCTCACCAAGCCTCCCGTGGTGTCTGTGCCGGCTGTGGTCTCTTCGGCCGGAGTCACTACGCTGCCGGTGACTGTAGCAGGCATTAGTGTGGCCATTGGCCAGGCCCAGAAAACAGGTGGGCACTTCACTCCTTGATCATAGAACATTTTTATCTGAATTATGATCCAGACCAGCTGACTACACTCTTTATTAGTAATCCAGGTTAAAATATGAACAGCTTTGGTTTTTTGTTGCATTGGTGATTTTTACTGAACATCTCGTAATTGCTACCAAAAGCATTGTTGTTTTGAACCTCATAGTTTGGTGTACTAAAACGTTTGTTTTTTGTGGTTCTCTCAGGCGGCCCTGTGCTGACACCCTCCTTCCCCCAGATGCAGGTCCAGCAGCTCATTCAGATGAAGAAGCAGCAGCAGGCAGCAGCTGCGGCCCAGCAGAAAGCAGGGCAGCCACAGCAAGGACAGACCGCTGTGCAGCAGAAAGTAAGCACACCTCACCTCACCTATTAAACCTATCACCTGTTAACAATCAGTTGTCAGCCTCTGTCGCAGCAACGGAGGCAGGATCTGCACGTCTCCTTATACCTGCACCCCAGGGGTCTCAATATTTATCTCAGTCTGTTGCATATCCTGATATTTTAATTATTGCTCCTAGATTGGCACCCAGCAGGTGACCGTGCAAGCAGCCCAGCCAGCCCAGCAGCAGCAGAAGGTTACCTATGCCACCACCCAACTCCAGCCAGGAATCAAAACCCAGTTCTTCACTACATCCATTGCCCAGGCCCAAAAACCCACTGGAGCGCAGTCGATACAGGTAGGTCATCGGTGGAAGCAGCCGTCATCACGGAAAACACATTTTCAGAAAGAATTTGTGCGATCATCAGTTTTCTTGTTTATTCCTCTTATCAGGTGGCTAAACTCCCACAAATAGTGCAGCAGCAGTCAGCGGTGGCGAATATTCAGCAGATTGTGTCTTCTCCTCAGCAGGTAAGAGCTTCATCAGGACTTAATGTAGGTGTTATCAAGGACATTATCGTCCGAAGTAAAGAATAATCGATGTCTTTTAGGGTCTGGAGATGCTCCTCCTGTCAGATGTTTAATGTGGAGATGCACTGATTATTAGGTGGTTGATTCCTCCTTTACACTTTCACTGAAGTGGAATTACATTTTTGATTCTTGTCCGAGGCATGTCATACAGGCGTACGTTTATTGGCCCAAATGCTGATATTATCCATTTTGCTGCAGATGTAAAGTCCTCAGTAGCTGGAAGCTACTGCCGTTAGTGTTCTGGTCCTTAGTGACAGATCTGTGCGTCTCGGTCCATCTCTAAGGGGTGCTTGTCTTTTTTTTTTAAGCCAGTTCTGATGTAATAATATCTGTAAAACTGTGACAGTCCTGGTAGCGTGTGAAGAGGAAGCATGGGTCTGACGCCGGCAGAGGAACAGACTGAGTGGTTGAGTCTTTTGTTTTCAGATCCAGGCCCAGCCTCAGACAGTGACGCTGACCCAGCCGGCCACGCCGTCTCCTGCGCAGGTGCAGATGATCCCTGGGGGCACGACGACGGCCCAGGTGGTCCAGCAGAAGATCATCCAGCAGCAGGTGGTGACGGCGGCTGCCTCTCCCCAGATCCAGACTCCGCCCCCACACAGCCCCGCTCAGCAGCAGGCGGCACCCTCTGCTGCAGAGTCCCCGGTGCAGCAGCCCACTCAGCCCCAACAGTCCACCAAGAGCCAAGCTCGCCAGGGGGGCATCAGGGCCAAAACCCCCGCCAAGCCCAGCGGGGGGAGCAGTTAGGCGTGCACGGCAATCTACCAAGTGTTTTCCAGCTGTGCAGATGTACAGCGGTGGGGTTGTTACACATGCAGCAGGATGAGCTGATAGCCAGCTGTCCTGTTGACCCAACCATCTCTTTCTAATCTTGTGTTTAACATTATCAAAGATCTAAAAGCATCTAAAAGCTAAACGGAGCTGGCACTTGTCATCGGCCAGCGTTTCTTTGTGGGATCCAGAACTACGTCTCACTGTGTCAATGCTCTCTCCTCACTTTAAGACGTGGTTTGTTTTTCAGGATTACGTCAAAGTATAGTCGTTTACCTTTTCCCCAGTCTGTCATACCACAGTCATGCCTTTTATACAATTATATAACTTCTCATTTGGTATTGTTGAATGAGCTCTCCATTACAGTAAGTGTATTCGTAAACAGCTACCTTTATGTCTGGTTCTCTTGTTGTCTAGAAACCTGAATGGAAAGTAATGCACGTTCCTTTAGTCATGTTTTTTTTTTTTTGTTTGTTTTCTCCCGGTAAATACACTGTAAACATGTACTTTAGTATTTTGTGTCTTCTCATAATTTTTTATTGATGTCAAATGGAAAAAAAATGTAAATATCGACAAAAACATTTGTACTTGTAAAGTAGTTGTGTTTTCATTGGATTTTTCAGCCTAATTGTAATAAAGTGTTTTGTTTTTATACACAACTTCATTTTTTTTCCATTCATTAAAATGTTGTAAGTACTTTGAAATCGTGTGAGTTTTTAACCCCCCCCCCCCCAGCACATGCCTGGCATCTGTCGCTTCAACAAAGAAGGTATGAAATGAACACTGAGTTTTGATTTTATTAGTTAATCCTGAAATCCTAATTTGCATTTAATACTTTGTATAAACGTGATTAGAGGCGCTTTAAGTCTCCGGCGTCCTGGCTTCTGTGAATACCGTGGAGAGTTGTTCTCGGCCACAAGGGGGAGCTGTGAGGTTGCTGTTGTAGGTCCGACTTTCTGAACCAGTCCTCCTGCTTCTCCTCAGTCTCCAGCTCTTTGAAATTTCCCGTCTCAGTTGTCTCTGTCTCCACTCAGCCGGTCCACATTCACAAGTAGACGAGGGCGATGACGCAGAAGGGTCGTAGAAGTCCCAGCTGGTCCCGAGGTCATCAGTCCATCTCTGAGCGCAACCTTTGTTGTTATAGTCAAAATTTGTTATTTGGGATTGTTTTTCCTGGATGGCGTTAAACTCGGAAGCACAAAGGGCACTACTGGACTCCAACACTTTATAAAACGTGTAAAACAGCAGCTGTCAGGTTTAGGAGGAAGGTGGGAGAAGGGAGTAAGTTAATAAAATTTACAAATGCTTTTCTGCACGTGTTCAGAAAGAAGTGTTGTGGAGAAGTCTGGTCTTTAACAAATACCTGCACCGTTCACACACTTCCGACTAAACGCATAACTGTGCACTTTTTGTGCTTTCATGTTAAACCAGAGGATCAACATGAGCTTTATGGTCCAGAAATAGAGAGCAACACTTTCACAGCTGCAAAACTTTAGCCTTAAAGTTTCCGCATCATTACTTTTGAGTGCCGTCTTGCATTATGACTTGATCTTTTTTTTTCTTTTTCATATGGAAAAGTCCTGGCAAGGGATCAGTCCAGATTAAGGACTGCTGAGGGCGTTTCACCCACCTGCTTCAGAGTGAGCCTGTCCCCATTCAAGTGTTTGCCTCAGCGGGTTTTTACAGCCTCTGAACGAATGTTGCTCCTTTGCTGGTCTGTTTTCTTTTGTTTGCACAGAGCCGTGAAGAAGAGCTTCAGCATGACGGAGGAGTCATTTGAACAGCCTCTGCCAGCATGGATGATACAATCACTACATGTGGTGACACAACCGCAGCTGAGGGATGAGCGAGGCTGTTGCCTAACGTCGCCCCCCCACACTCAGCAGGTGATAAAGTCTTAATGCCCTGGTCAGTTGTCAGTCATCCCGCCTGCGAGGGCTCCTCTGACGCTGACGGCCTGGAAAAGAAACAGGGCAGCTTTACTGAATGGTTGCCAGGGCAACCAACTCTGACTCCCTTTAAGTGCATTTCACAGGTCTGTTGAAGCAATCATTAATGGAGCAAAAACATACAGTTTATACAGCTCTGTACAAAGCCTGCTGTTGTGCCTTTAAGCAAAATGCTTCACTTCCTGTTATTCGTTGTGCAGCTGCTCTGTGATAAACTTTTGACGGAAGTTTCTTTTTTTTTTTTTACCCATTTTAACAAGGATAAAACAGCAGAAGTACTGTACATTTACAATGTGCTTCCAACTAAAATGAGGACTCCTGGAGCTCCTCGAGCCTCTTCCGAGCTACGAGGTGCCCCAGGCTGCCCAAAACGGACCCATATTCCCAAACCATGACTCACAGGTCTTCTCTGACTTGCTGAGAGGTGATGGGGGTGGGATGGGGGTGGGGTTTATGTCAGCTTTAATTTGTCTGCATATAGGATGAGGTGAGAGAGCACCAGGACTGATATGCTCCACTTCCCTCCACACAGTGATGGGAAGTGTCATTTCGCCACTTTGAGAACATACCACAAGGAGATCTACAGTAGCAGGCTGCCACTCTTTGCTTTCTCCTCCTACTCCATCTCACAGTTTTTCCCTCGTGGCCTCTGCTTCCTCCTCTCTGCCTGCTTCTATCAGCTCAAGATGTTCAGCTCCCTGCTCTGCCCATCCCTGCCGTCTTCAGCACACACGCCTCAGCTTCATTTTCTCTGCTCTTTTATGAGCTTTGGGAAACGTTAAGGTGCTGATTACTGATAGAACGTCATTTCATTTTGCACATTTTTTGCGCGCATTAATCAAACTGAAAATTGAAAATCGAAGGGAACAACTGCGCCGTTCTTGGAATGGCCCCGTTGTTTAAGGACAGGATTTGACAAATGACAGAATAAGAGAAGAACAATCAAAAGCGCTAAATAGAAGAAACGGAAATAAAAAGGTTTATTACATGAATGACTCTTCCATCATTAGTCTTTGTCCGGACTTTAATGGTTCCTTAGATGTCTTTGTGAATTATGATTTGATGCACAAGTTGTTTTTCATGTGTTGTAAATATTAGATGTTTGAGTAACAAAACAATAACCAAGCAGTTATTTTACTGATGTTTGTTATGGTGTTTTAAGGCCCGTGATGATTATGAGGAAGTGTACTTCTCCCACCTTAACGTCTCCTGTGGGTTCCTGTGACGTCCTGGCTGATTTAAGACCCAAGCTCCATCTTTAGAGTTTTGGCCTTCGCTCTCAGACTCACGGCCTGGAACCAGCTCCCGGTTTGGGTACAGTTTGTGCTCAGGTGTCCCTGAACCATACCGTCAGTTCTGGGTCTATGTTTCACAAGGACTTCCTATGATCCACGGGGAATATCCTCCCTCTGCTCACTTTACTCACCATAAGTACATGATTATTATCACTTCCATTAAAGCAACACAAAGCAGGGTTTTGTTTGTTGTTTGTTTTGTTGTTGTTTTTTTTTACATAAAAATGTTAAAATGTGAGTTTCAGTTTAATTGAAGGAACATTGGAATACTTTTTGGAAGTGCTGACTGGCTGTCGTGGCCTCCTGCTGTCAACAAAAACCAGCTGAAGTGCGTCCTGTCCCAGTCGTCTCAGTGTTATGTCTGACATCGGCAACAATAACACCCCCCTCCCCCCAACAGAGCTGCAGTGGCCAGTTTCACCATCTAAAACTGCAGCCAGACTGAGGCGAGCTCCGTCTTCCTGGCCTCTGTGGAGCGGCTGATGCGTAAAACACCCAGATCCCTCGGTGAAACCGCAGCAGATATAGGTTCAGGGGGATGGGCGAATGCTAGAGACTGGGGAAGATGTAAAAAACACAGCAGACCCCCGCCCCCCCCCCCCAACACATACACACCCCACACTTTCCATGGCCACGTCCCCGTCTGCCACCCCTTCATCCACTAAGCCCTGCCCCCAAAACAAACTCACACACATGCTGAAAGATGAATGTCCAACAAATGGAGGGAGGTAGGGCTGATTGAAGGCCAGGGATGAGAAGTGCATTGTGCAGCCGGGGGCCACCATCCCCCATCCTTTCATGGAGGTCAGTCATCAAAGGGGGCCAAAGGGGTTAGGGGTGGAACAGGGTGGCCGAGGCTGAGGGGGAGGCAGTGGCTGTCTTACTTGGATGTTATTTATTGAACGTCCAACCTCCTGCACTCCCTGTCACTCCCATTGATCTTGTCCATATCTACCCCCATGGACACCTTTGCACAAACTCTTCCGCTTCCTCTTCCTCCTCCTTACTTCTTCTCCGTAAGTACAGTGCATAAAATCTGCTTCCGACTTGGTGTCCAGAGGGAGGAGAGAAAGTGCTTCTGCATCTTTCTCAGGGCGTATGACCGCAGGCAATATAAAGTTTAAGCTTTTTTAAAGGTGAGTGACTGTAGCCGCATGTTGTCCTACAAGGCTGCGTTTACACTGAAGACATGCAGGAGCAACAGTGACGCCGCAGAGACGATGTGATGCAGATTGTTTGCTTTCCGTGGGTCTTTACCACGTTGCCGTGACGGCGCATCAGCCAAATACCTAAATGGCATTAGTCAAAAGGACAAGGGCATTATCACTGGCTGCAGTGATAATGAGATCCTGTCTGTCAGGCATTTGAGATGTTTTACCTAATAAAAACCACCTACCTGCAGGCAGAGCTGAATGGAAAGTCAAGAAATGTGTTGTAATATGATAGTGTACAAGAGTCTGTACGGCAGGAGCAAAGTTGTTTCAGAAGAACAAATTATAGCATCCCAAAGAGAGCCCTCATCCCTATAACTATGAAAGTATTACATCTATAACTGAATTTGCAGCCTCAAAACAGGAAAACAGTGAGACATTATGGAAAATGCAAATAAAAAAACCCACAGGGGTTCTGACTTTGACTTTGAACGCATTCAAGCTTCCCATCGTCTACATTTCATTCGTTGATATAATATCTATTTTTCTATTTTAAAACAATTTTAACACCTTCCGAAATAAAAGTTGCTATCGGAGCAACGTTGTGCATGTTGGGCATGAAAATAAAAGAATAATGATATTTCAAGTGAGTGATTTTTGTTTTTTTCAGTTTTTTATTAATTAATTTGTTTATTTATTAGAAATGGGCACTTTGAGCCCGAGGTCGAGGGTGAACAGGACCATCCAGACTCGTACCAGCAACAAGTCCACAAGCCGGACTGAGATGAATTAGTGTTCTTGTGGCCTGCTGCCAGGACACCTCGTGAAGTTTTGAGAAGAAATGACTTTACAAAGTGACTGAAACTTTCCTGTCGCAGCTTTTTTAGGATATGTTGCAGGTCTCAAATTCACCTTGACCAGTGAAACTAAAGGAACAAGATAGAAACATCTTGGTTCTATACTATCTACAAAGAAACACATCATTTTGATTTCCAGTATCAATATTTCTGATTCGGGGTTGCATATGTTGTCAGCTGAAAGATTCAAAATACACTCAATTGTTAAACAGTCAGCATTTCCCGGTCGTACAGACTGCACAAGATCCAAAGGTAGGTAGGTTTCCCAAAGGAATGCGAGTCGAGCACAGATACTTTTACCAGGTACCGTTCCCGTCGTCGCATTAAACCCTGTTCATGAACCATTGGTGTGGTTTGTTTGTTCTGTCTGGGTGTGCTTGGCACATGAAATACCTTTTGAGGTGGAACGCCAGGAATGTTCTGGCCGTGACAGGAAACATATGTGTTAGTCGAGGGGGTTGGTCAAAAGAAATTTGAATTCACCATCACGTGTACGCTAAAGATCCCGCAAGTGAAACTCGACACAGTCAGTAGATAATGTTGATCCAAATAGCACGTGAAACTACAAAGAAGGTAAGTGATGCGTAAATGAAGCACACCGACATGAAACTCAGCTGCCTTTTCTCCACCGAGCACATTCACCATGTTCACTCTTCTGTGCAAACATCTGAGTGTGCGTGAGGGGCCTCTCTTCTACTCCTGTATAAACACACATCAGGTCACGTGATATAAATACGCACATTCCAGCCGCTAATACCTGTTAGATGAAGTTTGAATAATGGAGCGGAGCAGATGTGACACACTGGTCCGAGTCCATCAGCGACCTGTCTGAGGACTCGAGCACGCGGGGTTTCAGAGTAGTGAAGGTCGTGCACACGCCCTCGACGGGCTGCGGCTTTCGCAGCTGCACACCAGGACCCAGCAGTTGTCTTCATCCTTTTGTAGTCAGACTCTCTGACCAGACTCTGGTCCACTTTTGGTCTGGACTAAAATATCTTTGCCACATATGTTTATGTTTCTAATCATTTTTCTCTTAAGGAGGATTAACAATGACCTTCTCTATGTCACATCTCTAAAAACATATATCTGCGTCATGGAGTGGACTCGTATCTAGAGAACACCTTCACGGTTCAGCAGAGAGCGCTACCACAGCTTGCACTGGTGCAGAGTTTCGTGTAAATATTGTGTTCGCTACAGGCATGGAGAGCCTCATTATATCCATATTACTATGACTCATGCACATACTGTAAATTCCTGTGTGTTGTGTTGGAATCAACGCTCCATGGGCTGTTTTGGATTCGACTCTGCATCTGTGCATAGCATTCCATCCAGCCCGTAACGTACTGGGTACCTCAGCGAGGCAGATGGGCCATGGCTTTGTGCAGGAGCGGCTGCAGTGCCCACAACTTCCAGCCTGCGAGCACGTCGATAACGAGCAGCAGCCTCTCTGACAGAATCGTTTACTGCCTGGAGGGCTTGAAGACGAAAGTGGAGTGTGCATGCCTGCCTCTAACCCACTTAAGCCTCTTGCTGCACAAATGGAAGTGTTGATATGCAACATGAGAAGCCCTGGTGGATTCCTGCCTACAAGCAGACTGACCAGAATAAATGAACGAGATTAATGCCAGAGGAAGTATTGATGTCATTATGCTGTGTGTGTTCATCTTATTTGCCTATGTCAGCATGCACATTTAAAGGGTATAATACTTAGAGCATGTATCTGATCATAAGAGAAATGGACAGCTGGTCTCATTGATTTATCTGCCTTTTCAGAAATTAGTGTCACGTTAAAAGGTGCCTGTATGAGACACTAGCGGGGGAAAGAAAAGCACCCGGGGAGCAGTGACTGGCTTGGGTGTGTGCGCCTGCAGTCAGCTGCAGAGCTGTTGCATAGTTTCAGTGTCTCGAGCCGGCTCCTTCATTTTATTTGCCTTTCAGGGGAACCTCCCCCAAACCTCTGACACACATTTTTAGAGAGGGTTGTTGGGGGGTGGGGGGGTGGGGGGGGTGGGGGGGTGGTACTTCCAACTCCTGCTGAGTCTGGACACGACACATAAATCACACAAAACACACACGCAGTCACATATGTGCACAAGTGCTGCTGTACCACATGACAACGTCTTTTCTTCTGGCTTCGCTTTTGGCTTTAAATGTTGAAAGAGGCTAAAGAAATCAAATCAGCTGTGAAGCAGCTCTATTAAAAAGGGCAGAAAAGAGCGGGGACTTTACGCTGCCTCCCTATAAAAATTAAGACACCCTACCGCTCCTTTTAAAACAAAGTAATAATATAATTTGACTTGTTAGACCATTTCATTTTTATGTGTCTGTTGCCGTTTTTATTTCCCAGAGTGGGTTCCCAGATTAATTGTTGCCTCTGGATTTCCAGTGGCTTTTTTAATCTTTAAAGTTGATCAAAGTCTTCTGCGTTGTTCTTTCTTCAGTGGCGTCATGGTGAAACACTATCATTCCCTTGAATGTGATTCTGCTAATGTGGAATTTTTTAAAATGATCTCAGAATATGGTATGAAGCAACTACAGCTCACTCCATGTGCTCTATTTTACAGTTTTTATACAAATCCTTTAAAACGAGCCATGTGGAGCAGCGGTTTTAACTGCATGAACTGAGCGGTCTCACAAACTTGGACATTTCATGACTTTTAATTTTGTAAGTGGCCAAACTTGCCGACAAAAACACCTTATCCGAGGCAAACTGCGAAGGGACTGGGGCCAACCAGTCAGCACTCGATCATGAAGCGTAAACGTTTCAAAGAGACTCAGCAACACATTGAGCTGCTTCCAGCGCCAGATGGACACCTGGTGTACGATAAAACGGAGCTACAGACGGCGCTCCTCACTCATGACGCATGAGCAGAATACGTTTATGCATGACCTGTTCACTGTCCAACACCTTTAAAATAACCTACAGTTACAAAAAGAAAACCTTGTGCCACGGGTTTCTTCTCACCCACTGTAACTTAGGGTGTAAATAAACAAGTATATGCTCGTCTTCAGACGTGGCTGTTGAGTCGTGTGGCAGCACCTGTTTCTGTCAGGTAGGATTCCTGATAACGTGGTAAAGAGACACTGCTGGCAGCAGAGTTGTGTTTTTCCTGCATGAGCAATAGGATGAATGTTTCAACAGAACAGCTTTGACTGCACAAGTCCTCTTTCCGGGCCCATGCATTGCTGGTCCCTGTCACACCTGTAGCCTGCTAACAGAGCAAGATAAGATGCTTTCTCTTTGCTCAAGTTTTATTAAATTTCTCTCTGTCCCAACATCTGGAACTTGTCATGTCGGTTTGAACAGAACGGGCTTAAGATCACAACAGCGGCACAGGCGTGAGGAGTGGTTATTTAAACAAAATATGAGTAGTGATGATGCAGGTTGGGGGGGGGGGTGGGGGGGGGGGGGGGGGGGGGGGGGGGGTAACAGTCCAGAGACCGGGACAGTTTGTAGTTGTGGAAGAGGCCGTAATCCAGAACAGACAGGAAGGTAAGTCCAGACAAATCAGATGATGCAGGTAAGCGTGAGGTAGGAGACAGATCCAAGAACAGCAGACCAGGGTCAGAAGCAAAAATAGACAGACGTACAGATCAGGGTGAGGACACAGACAATCCGGGCCAGCAACAATGAGACAAAGGGTTCCAGGTGGAGGTTCAGGTTCAGAACAGCAGTCACAGGAGAAAGGCTGGAGCAGTGAACCTGCTGGGAGAATACAAATACAATCAGGCCAAAGTGAGTGGAGGAAACTAGTTTCAGTAGAGACCAGGTGAGACAGGTGAGGCTGATGAGGGGGATTAGCTGGCGGGGAGGAGGCACAGACAGGAAACCCAAATATGAGCAGAGAAATGGTGACAGGAGACTTCAGGAGATCTCCACGGGTAGACACGTAGGTCGAGGGTGGACCTTTACAAGACAGCCAGTTGTGTAGTCTGAAGCCAACACAACACGAAGGTACCTGCCCCCATCACATGAACCTGCAGTGTTTGACACTGACGTAATAATACGATAGAAGAGACGGACATTCTGACAACCAATAAAACTGCCAAAGTGCAAATCAACATCAACACGGTCCAACCGTACTCAAGTCCATGCAGCCTCAGGCATGTGGGGGGAGCTCCACACCTGCATACCTCACACTGTGTTCAGACAATGGATAATGTCCTGGATGGAGCAGTTGGAGGTTCTAGCACAGGAGGTGGAGCAACAAACAAATATTAAACATGAAATTGAATAAGGAAAAGAGAAGTCACTGCACTTAGAATGTGGTCCCAAACAGCTTAGGAAGGGATTAGATGGTCTTGCGATGGCCTCCAGTAAAACTGTGCGAAACCTTGCCGTTATACTCGATCAGGATTTGTCATTTAAACAGCATATTAATCAGGTTTGTAAAACCGTGTTTTTCCACCTCCGTAATATCGCAAAGATTAGGAGCATCCTCTCGCAGAGTGATGCCGAAAAACTAATTCACGCGTTCGTATCTTCTAGACTAGATTACTGTAACGTGTTGTTGGCTGGATGTCCAAGTAATTCTCTGAACAGCCTCCAGCTGATCCAAAATGCAGCAGCGCGAGTGCTGACAGGAATCAACAAGAGAGACCACATCTCTCCAGTTTTAGTCTCCCTCCACTGGGTAGGCCAGTGGAGGGAGACTAAAACGGAGAACCAAAATGGCCTAGCGCCGCGATATTTACAAAACCTGATAGTTCCTCATGTTCCTAATAGAGCTCTCCGTTCTCAGACTGCTGGTTTACTCGTAGTTCCTATAGTCTCCAAATGTAGATTTGGAGGACGGGCTTTCTGTTATCAGGAACCATCACTATGTGACCAACTTCCAATCTGGGTTAAGGAGGCTGGCACCACCTCCACCTTTAAAACCAAACTTAAAACATTTCTGTTTTTATTAAAGCATATAGTTAGTACTTTAGTGTGTTAGGACCAGTAGTCACAGCTGCAGCTGCAGGACCAGACTGGAGCAGCTGGTCTTCAACACAGCTTCATCCTAGATCTGCTGCTGTAGACCTGCTGCAGGGGGACACCAGCAGGATCCACTGAGTGGTGCCCCTCACCTCCTCTGTTTCTCTTTCCCTTCTTCATCTCAATCCTCCATTATTAATTAGAAGTATCTCATAAACATAATTGTGCTCCATTGGTCTTGTAGTTTGTTGTGCTGGTCTGTCCCCTCTTTTTCTCTTCTGTACGTGTTTGCAGACCAGAGTCTCAGGAGCTGCATGCTGACCTGCCGTCCCACCTCTGACCATCCCAGTGTCTGCTGTCTACATCTGTTTATGTAGTCGTCTCTGTAGTCCACCAACTATCCATGAATAAGTCATATATACATGGAGGTCTTAGTTCTCCTGCTGATGGATAATTTTGTACCTTTGACTGTGTGTCTGTGTCTCTCTTCTCTCTGTTCTTCATTCTCTCTTTCTGATCTCCCTTTTCCTGCTCTACCCGGCTGGTCTTCATCAGGAGGGTCCCCCCTCATGATCCAGGGTCCAGCTCAAGGTTTCTTCCCTCTTAAAGGGGAGTTTTTCCTGCCACTGTTTGGCTTAAGGTTTTTCTCCCACTAGGGGAGTTTTTACCTGCCGCTGTTTATGTAATAATTGCTCGAGGGTCGTGTTCTGGGTCTCTGGGAAGGGCCAAGGGAAAACCTGTGTTGTAATAGATGCCATATAAATAGAATAAAATTGAATTTCCAAGACATAATCTTAACTCACAGCACGGTGGATTGGTGGTTCGCACTGTTGCCTCACAGCAAGAAGGTTCCTGGTTCGATTCCTGGCCTGGTGGTTGTTTCTGTGTGGAGTTTGCATGTTCTCCCCGTGCTTGCGTGGGTTCCCTCCGGGTACTCCGGCTTCCTCCCACAGTCCAAAAACATGCAGGGTAGGTTAGTTGATCATACTAAATTGCCCGTAAGTGTGAATGTGAGCGTGCTGGGTTGTCCGTCTTTGTATGTGGCCCTGCGACGGACTGGCGACCTGTCCAGGGTGGACCTCTGCCTTTCGCCTACTATGCGTCGGGATAGGCTCCGACAGACCCCCGTGACCCGGAGACGGAGTAAGCGGGAATAGATACTGGATGGATGATCTTAACTCTGCAAGAACAAAACAAATTGTGGACCCCAGAAAACAACCACGATGGGCAAGAGGATCAGACTGACTGACAAAGGGAGAAGGAAAGATTCAGACTCTTTACTAACCTGACGAGAAACCGGTGTGAACGTTTAAGACGGAACAGACTACCCTAGGAGCTTAACTAGATACCACACTTTCAAAATAAAACAGGAAATAAGTCAAACCATCTTCACAAAGAACAGAGGCTTTACTAAGAGAGAAGATGTTAAATGTATAGAACTATTTTTAACTGTTTTGTTGTAAATAATCTTTTGTAAAATTAAAGATGTATCTATTGTTTTGGTGTGTGGTTATCCAAATGTCCCAATACTACCAGAATGGAAGCAGGATATTGTCACCTTTTAAGGAAGAGTCTGGCGTACTTTGAATAGTAAATCGATTCCCCTCATGTGTTTGGAATAAAGAAAGAAGCTCAACAACCTGGTAGAGCAATAACCATAGATCAAATAAACTACGGTTGTAGTTTTTGGAGGAGATGTGATGAATCTTTACGTGCAAGTACAAAATCCTTAAGTGATTCATCGTGGCTCGACTGTGCTAAAGCAGATTTTCATTCTGGGCCTGGTTTCTCCTACAGAAGTACTGCTGTGTTTTTTCATGTTGTCAGAAAAAAATAATCTAAGTGCACAAAATAAATGTGACATGCTGAAATGAAAATGGTTTGGTGTTAATGGAAAGGCCACATATAAATAAGGATCCATGCTCCCAACGAGATAAGAGGAACATGCAGTCGGCAGCATGTTGTGTCATCATCCGTTGGAGGCTGCAGAGTATCTGTGAACTTTCTGCTCTTTCAGACTCAGATGGGGAGCTGGCGGAGTCGTTTCCATGAGAGGACACAAGTAAATAAGTTTTGACATGCAGCCCCTCTGGAACAATCCTGGAACATTTCGGGGCTGCAGAGCCCGTCAAGAGGACAAATATGTTTTTGGGGGTTTTTTTGCTTCTGATTTTGTGGCTCTAGTGACCTTTATTACAGTAATTTGACAGGAAATGTGGACAGAGAGAGGGGGAAGACACGCAGTAAAGGCTCGCAGGGTCTAAGAGGGGGGTCCCTGCTCAACCGAGGCAGCTGCGCGGCACCCCCAGAGGATAAATATTCTAGCAGTTCTTCAACTTATCCAAATATTGGCATTTGTTTGCTGACTTGATTAAGATGACTTTTCGAGCAGTTCCTTCATCAGGTCAGATCATCCTGTAACTTCCCTCTGGTGGGCAAATGAGCACATCCACGTACGTGTCATGAAAGATCTCCGTTCACATTGCGCCACCAGAACCTTCGATCACTCCATCTTACGATGTGGGCAGTTTGCAACATAATTTAAATCTTTTCTTTTTCTGCAGCTGACAAAAATAAAAAGAAAGCATCTCCGTGTTGTTTTACATGTCGTTATTTGGATCATCATGATGCCACTATCATTTATCTTGCAGTAATGATCCGGTGATGTTGGTGGTGTGGATCAGAAAACAAGACATGACGACCTGGTTGAGTGTGATCACATCTTCATCTGTTTGCTTTTGGTTTCAGCTTATGAACTGAAATCGGGGTGCAGACGACCAACAGTTGTTGTTTTTTTTGTTGTTTTCTATGGTTAAACTCATGGGCAGCACGGCGGCTTAGTGGTCAGCACTGTTGCCTCACTGCAAGAATGTTCCTGGTTCGATTCCCAGCCCGGTGGGTCTTTCTGTGTGGAGTTTGCATGTTCCCCCCCTTGCTTGTGTAAGTTCTCACTGGGTACTGTCTGTTTTTTGTTGATTTAGATGTGTTTCCTTCTGTCTACTGTTGGTATGCTCCAGATCAGATTCTCCTCATGGCCCATTTACACCCAAACCGTAACTGTCTTACAGGTGGCCTCACACTTGTCTCTAGAAAACAAGATGCCCTGGTCCTGTGGCTGCAAAACAATCCAAACCATCACCGCGCAGTGAGGTGTTTCTGCTGAAATGCTGTGTTTCCTCCGAACGTGGCACCAGGCATTAAAACCAGACAACTCCACTGTGGCCTCATCTGACCATGAGGTCCAGATGTCTTTCAGTTTGTTTGTGACCAACAGAAGACGCTTTCTCCTGGCGAGTCTCCTACACATGAGCCAAAAAAACAAAATAAAATGGGCATAGTAACTTTTTTCACGACCGTAAGTATCATCATCAGGATGACACGTGTTGTCTGGACCAGTTTATGCTTTAATGTTTGTATGTTGTGTGAGTAGCACTCCTACCTTCACTGCACTACCCAGTGGGTACAATGACAATAAAGACTTTTTGATTTCTGATTCCAACACTTACATCCACACTAGTACAATACATGAAAATGAGATCCTAAAAATAGGATTAAAAGATGAACTGTTTCACGACTAGCTCAAATCACCATAGTACTAAAGCACAAAATCAAACCGTTTGTACGATTGTGCGGCTGTAACGGCCTGTTTTTGGTCGAACTCGGGTGATCATCATCAATGAAAAGGCCTTGTCTTCTAATACTTGTTCTTGAATCAAAACATTGTTAGTGCAGTGGTCGTAATGAATGAGGGAGTGGGGATTACACTTTTGTGTGCGTTTGTGTATTTTGAAAAGCTCAGACAACGTTAATTAGCAGTTAACGCAATAACGTGACTCACTGAACTTTGCAGAAAGAAAAAAAAAAGAGGCAGACAAAGGGCAGTGACAGGGATCCTGGAGCCACCACACATACATACACACAAACACACACAAACCACTACTCTGCAGCCCGCGCTTCAAGGCAGACATGCACGAATCCCGTCACAGTCCCCAGACAATGGCGAGCCAGGCCTAAGCCTCCTTCTGTAACTCTGACTCAGCCTATGCTCACAAAATGGCACCTCGCCTCAGAAGTCCAGATTTTTTTCTCCTCTGAGATTGTCGTAGCAACAGACCGAACGTAAATATTTGATCGAACATGTAAGAGGCTGTAATATTCCTTTGGGCGGATCATTGTCTGTTTGGGAACGCGAGTAAGCGACATCATCAAGGAGGTATGAAAAAAAAAAGTGCTTTTTCCACACGCGTACACGGGAGGATATGATCGCACGTAAACACTGCCGGTGCTTTTTGCTTTATCAGCGTCCTTCATGCGCCCACTGACTGCTTCACAGCAAATACTCACACGGTATCAAACAGATCTTGCAAAGAATCCTTGCGAAGTGTTATTTCGACGCTCCATGATGCGTTTTGAGTGTTTATGCATTTGATATTCTAGAGGTGACTTGAGAGCATGTGCGAGGCTGTTAACCAGCCCTCTGAGCTTCCAGCGCCGGCTTATGCCACCTCAAAAGAGCGTCATTAATTAACATGCCATCATCAGAGCTGAATGCTGACTGGAGGAGATTAATGCTGAAAGGAATTGCTAGTGGATTAAAGGTCACATCCTGTGTGTTAATCACCCAGAACCCCTGACCTCTGGAAGGAAACACAGTAGAACGAGCAGATTATTGCCACCTGGCTGGGCACCAATCACAAGACGGATCAAAATGAGCACTGTTCCTCTGGGCAGACGCAGTGACGGGACGAGGTGGAGAGCCATGAGAGAAATTATATTTTTCCAAGCCAGATAATGACAACAAAGAAACGGCACTAGCTATACTCAAAGGCTGGGAAAGCGCTCCAAGGCAGCAGTCCGTTCCAAGGCTCCAAGGCTGACTGGAGCTTCAAGTTTCACAACAGCACAGAGGCAAAAGCACACGCCTGAAATATCACCACTGAGCTGTTTCGACTGCCTGAATGTGCATCCAACGCAGCTTTAAAGCACGTAGTCACCTCCTTCACAGTCTCTTCTATCTCACAACAAATCCCCGTTTAAGTCTGTTACCTCAGTGAGGACTTTCCAAGGTGAATGGATTCATTCCTGGGTGTTCGACAGGGAATGCTTGCAGGCCAGATCGACACTTCCATATCATATTTCTGCAGCCCACACACACCTCCCGCCCTCCCACATCTGACATGAATCTCTCAGATCGGATGTGACTCACTGGCTCTGGCGGTGGAAGGCTAAATTCTTCTGCTGTTACTCTGTTACAGTACGGTGACCACTCGGCTCTTTCCACTGTCTTTAGTCTTTGTATCCTGCAGTCAACCACAAAGGACGTCAAACCTCTGATATGTCTGGTCATTCTGGAGACCACAGCCCTTTGATTACACTCACATGAACACCACGAGAGCCTTGAAGGTCTATTTAACATGCGCAGAATTTCAGATATGTACAATGAATTTAAATCATCTATTTATACCGTTTTCATTCCCAGGAGCACAGACAAAAGCCATTTCTGCAAACACATACTGAGCGGTACTGCATTTGAGTTAGAGGACGTAAGCTTAGGTTCAATGAAAACAAGTATATATATATATATATATATATATATATATATATATATATATATATATATATATATATATATATATATATATGGAGAATGCTAGAATGCTCAGACAGCATAGTAGGCGCTTACAGAGCAGCATTTATTCCCAGAGGACCCTGTATTCCTGCATCAACAGTTTCCAGGACACAAGTACTTGGTTCACTGCTTGTTTGATGGACTGTTTTCCCTCCTTCTCCAAAAGGGCTCTGCACTTTTTGACCTTGGTCTCAGCAAAGCCAGACCGAAGTTGCTGAATCGCATGTCTGGCTCTTCCTCAAGGACGTTTGAGACGGCACAGTCGTTTCTGTTTTTCCTCGGATGGTTTTGAAAAAGAAATCAGGTATTTCCTTTAACGCGTTTCTGCATTATCAACGCATGAGCACAAGTCTGTCTAAAGAGAGCACCATCCAGCTGCAGCATGTTGTATGATGTCTTTTTAAATGTGCATTGTTTGTGAGCGCCTCATTTGAAATGTGAGGCTATTATACAAAATATAAGGTCATTACAGTAAGTCAAAATGCCCTATTCCCTCGACATAATGAGGAACTAGCAAATTACTAGCAAATATAAATATATATCGGATGATGACAACTGAAAACACGTGAGGAACAATAATCACTGAAGGCCAAACCAACAAAAACGTACAAGAGGAACCAACTGTTTGAAAATAAAACATGGAAGTAAAACAAACTACACATCGCATCAGAAGCCAAAATGAAAGCTCCACATTAGTAGAAACAAACATCATAACCGAAACCAAAGACAGTGTTATTCAAAACTTTGCTTTAGTGAAAACAGTGAAAACCCTAACCTTTATTATGATACCTAAGAATAAGGTTTTATTAAATAAAATAGACTGACTATCATACTTTTACAGCGCTGAAGAACATGGCAACTATGACAACTAAACCTCCAGCGTGTATTTACGTCTTTACAGAAGGTGCATGTGGATATTGAAACAGACCTCTACATCTACACATATTTATAAGGCTTTTGTTATTGCAAAATACCACATAGTAGGTTGTTATTTGCTTGAATTCTTGAGGAGGTTTTTCTAGATGAGTGCACGACAAGAACCAGAGGACAACTGTCACATCACCCACTGATGATTGTGGTTTTGCAGTTTTTAAAGACAGGAATGAGGTGAATCTAACTTAGAACCAGGAGAACGATGCATGTCTCCATGAGAGCAAGTCACTGTTTTGTTGCCCAGTTTACACTGAATGGGACCAAAACTAACAAAACTAACATCACAATGGGCTGTGAAATCATGTAAATCTGTAACTGAAGTCATATATATTTAATTGGAAAACTATACATTGCTGTAACACATGGATCATTTTTCTGCCAATGTGTGAATGTCCTTCTGCAACCAAGCGTCGTTCCCTGCTGACCATTTGAAAACGTCTTCAGTGCTGCAACTCTTCACTCCACTATCAGCGCAGTTCAGACTCTTCGTCCTAAAACTACTTCATCTACAGGTACATAATAATAAAAAGGGGAACTCATATAAATTGCCAGTTTTCCTCGTGGCTATAATCAGGATTCAATACGAATGGCAATGCTACATTACATCTGATATAAATAGACAAATTTATGCCACGAAGCTGAATTGACTTTCAGTTTTCAGTGCTGTGTTTACAGTTCATTTCCACCCCCTTCTTGTCAGAACCTCAGTTACTGTCAGCTTCAGTACCAAGATACATTTGTATGTCCTGATGAAAGGACTGTTTCAAGTAACAGGATTGTCTTTGATTGTGTCAGAGAAACCCTGAAGCCTTAAAAAGTCCCATTTTTCAGGTTGAAACAAAAGACAAGCTGTTATGTAATCTCCAGTTTTCATGTACGGTATCCCATTTCAAAGTTGATCCACGAATTATGTCTCATTCCTTGTGTGTCATTTTGCTTAAAGACTAAATAAAGCAAGTGAAATATGTAAACAAGTAATCTGCTGTGAGCGACGACTCTGTAGAGACACCCACGAGGAGCAGGGGAACTTTGATCTGCGTAAGCATTGCTGAAAAGCTCAAAATAGCTCAGTCTTTCACTGACTTGTCAGGGTCCAAGCATTGGGTAGCTGAAACTCACACGAGAGCTGCATAAGCATGTCCAGCGACTTGTTTTGCTTTTTAATGGGGGAGTGTTGTCAGATTGTTTGTTAGAAAGCAAAGCTGAGCATTGAGGAGTGACCTGAAACTGTGAGAGCCCCTCTTAAAGATCACCATCACACCACAGAGGAGCTATATTCGTACGAGGGAGCGCCGTGTGAAGGTTACTGTCGTTCTCTGGAGAGCTTCACCACACTTGCTTTGTCACATTGTGTTGTCTCACAAACACACACACACACACACACGCACACACACACACACACATACACACACACACACACACACACACACACACACAACACCATAAAGGCTATGATGATGAAAAACATCTCTGGGGGCAAATTTAAATTCTCGCATTGACACAGAAAGCAAAATCCTCAATCAGACTTTTGTTTATCTAGCACCGGAACTATTTGATGGAGAAATGGGGATTGAGAGATGGAGAGTGATTGATGTGTCTTTTTTCGGCACATTTGAATGTTAAGCTTCCTCTTTACACCGCTGAAAAGCCTTCCCTCTGGGAGAGTGGGGGAGGGGGAGGACTTCCTCAGTTTGCACAGACGCTGCCACTATCTTGTGATCGCACTGCAAAAAGCACATGAAAGATCACTTTCAAAGACACACATGCACAGAGGGAAGGATGTGTGACACAGATGACTTCAGTCACACTATCTGCTGTTACACAGGATTCTTGTCTCTGCACTTATACCGACTCTCCGAAGACCATGCGCTCCACTGACCTTTCACCTCCTTTCTGCTCTGCACTTCTCCTTCCAAGGCCTTGTTATCCTCATCACTCATCAAGTTTTAATGTCATTACTTCTTGTTACGGTACAGAATTACTTTGTGTGTTTTCATATTTTCCGTCTATTACGGGGATCATCGGTGCGATAAAACCCCTGTTCGTAGCACGTCATAATCATAGACTTGCCCGTACCTGCACTTTTCCAGCTTCTTCACAGCATTAATTATGAAGGAGGTGAACATAAGCAACCATTTACAATTCTACTGTCGTCCTCTCAGATGATAGCTTCCTGCCTCATCTGACTCACAGAATGTGGATCTATCCACCCACGGGATAAGAACAAAGACACAGCATCCATGTGGGAAATACCGAGTGCATCAGTTTCCTTGGGCCGTTAGATTTGCATGCATGTGATCACGAGCAGCATCACTGTGCTGTGTGTTTTGTGCTATATGTTGAGCTACCACCTGCACAGCTCGCCTCGAGGAACCCCTCCCCCCCAGCTGAGACATTTTTGCTTTATATGTGCAACTCAACTGCATTTCACCAGCGACCCATCCCCCACTACGAGAGCCCTCTGAGCAGGTCCCTGGGGTGGGCGCTGGTGTGGAAAGCAGACCTTTTTTCCCTGTCCATAGGATGTTATTGATGAGGTGAGGTAATGGATTCCCCCACTGTGCTCACAGGGACACTGAGGATAAATCAGACAGTGGGTAAGAACCAACCAGCCATTCCACCTCTCTCCAGACTCAACATCCATTTCATTAGCTTTATTTATGGGGGTTCTTTGCTCTTCTGAACCCCTCCTCTTTCTATACTCCCACTGAAAATGTTGCTCTTTTTCCTTTTTTCCCTCATATGGTGCTATGGCAACCCATACACACCACAGTGAATCTCCACTCCCTCTTTTTTCCAGGAAAATACTGGTGCTGTACACAACTTTCCTGGAACTAGACCTTGTCTAAGTCTCAATTATGTGAAAGTGAGGCTGTTATCTTGTGATGGACAAAAGACTGCACGGATAGTGATGTGCTCCGAAGTGGTAAAAGACTCAGCAGTGGCTGAGCTTTTAACATTAGATGCAAGCCTGTCCAGCTCAGCACTTCCTTGTGAACCGTATTTGAGTTGGCTGATCAGCAACAATTCACCTCTGGGCTTACAGCTCGGCCACTGAGCGAGAAAACTGCAGCCAAAACCACTTTTGTCCTTGAGGAAAGAGAAAAGAATTCTTTCCTTTGTCCTTGCTGGAAGAGACTAGTTGAATTTGTATCATTTACACAGATATACCATTTATTTTCTGTCAGAGCAGCGGTGTGTTATAAGTGGATAGACACGGTTAATCATTTTTGAGTCAAACTATTGCCTCGCAACAACCATGAATTCAAAAGACTGGTGTGATTATCTTTAGGTTTTTAGCCCTTTAATCATTAACAACTATTACATACCAAGGCTGCACAGCATGATATCACTCTTAAGGTTTATAACAACATGACCTGGTTTCCTCTGACGAAGCCATCAAGGCAAGACAAGGGAAGTTTATTTGTATAGCACATTTTAGCAACAACAATTATGAGCTACAGTGCAGTGGCAGAATAAAGAAAAATTAGACTGTGTCTCTGAAGGTTCAGGTCCGAGTCCATGACTACACCCCCTGCACCCCCTTTCAGGCCTGATCAGTGGTTTGTAGCTGTAATACTAACATGACTATTGAATATTTCTGAAATGCCAATGCCAAGATCCATATGTACTCCTTGCTGTCGCTCCTGGACAATCTAAGGAAGTTTTCCCCGCTGTAGGACCATCCATTCTTTGATTCATTAAAGCAGCCGTCTTCAGGTGCAATCCCAAAAATCGGAAACATAGTAGTCCACCCACCACTTAAAAGACCCGCTCTTGATGCCACAGTCTTTGCTAATAACAGGGGTTAACTCCATATTACCTCTTCTTTGAAAGATCCTGGAGAAAATTGTCTATAATCAATTAATGGCCTTCGTGGAAGTGGTTAATATCCGGGAGGTTTTCCAATTAGCTTTTGAAACCTTACACAGCACTGAATCAGCCCTTTTCAGAGGTTTAATGATACATTTTTAGTCACTGATTCTGGTAACTGCGTCATTCTTGTGTTTTTAAGATTTGACTGCTGCATTTGACACAGTGGGTCATGAAGTTTTACTTTCTCATTTGGAACACTGGGTGGGAATTGAAGGAATCGCAGTGGAGTGGTCCAGAAAACTTCTGGCAAAGAGAACACTCTGTGTCAGCCTTGGTTGATACGTATCTTCTTCTGATCCTCTCTCTTTAGGGGTCCCACAGGACTCAATCTTAGGCCCTCTATTTTCTCTTCATTTGCTTCCACTTAGTTCTATACTTAGGAAGCATGGCATGTATTTCCATTGTCATGTGTACAACAGTAAGATTTATGTTCCACTTTTAAAAAAAAGGGGAAATGTGTTAGACTGGTGCGCAAGTATCTTAATGGCATAAAGTGATGAATGACCCTCAACTTGGTGGCTTTTGGCAACATCACTGAGACAGTGGGCAGAATTTTGAGACGGTAATTCTTTCCTTTGTCACAACTCAGCTGGATTATTGTAGTGGAATTTATTTAGGGTTAATGGTTCCTCCATTGCTCCTCTTCAAATTGTTTAAAATGTTGCTGTATGTCTTTTAACTGGTCCACCAAAATATGAGCATATTTCCCCAGTTTTAGCCTAATTTTATTTGTGAACTGTACATTTTGGGATTTATTTTAAAATTCTTGTACTTTCTTCTAAAGCCCTTAATGGTCTAGCCCCTGTACTGTGATCAGATTAATCAATATTCCAGATCTTATTTTGGAAGAAATGGATGGTGTGTGCTTTAGACCCAACATGAGAAGGACGAACCAGACTATAAGTAACGAGTTCAAAAGCCAGGCTCTGGTTTGGGGTTATATCAGGGCTCTTGGTTACGGTAATTTACACTTTTATGGTTAAAACAGAAAGGCACAGTGGAATTTTATAAGAACGTATAATTTCAAGGCCTACAGCTGTGTCCTACTCACTATATAGAGCTGTGCGTAGTGAGGTCTCAGTTTTGTAGTGATGTCCATATTATATGAGGTGAGAATTGTTGTTTCCCACATAATGAACTCAACATATCCCACACACTCCATTAAAAAATGTTTAATATGTGGTAACAACTGTTGGTCTCCACATCAATTGGCAGTGATTCATTATGTTTTATCTGTGGGGCAACAATGGTGCAATAAACAGCACTAACAAAATGATGCAAGTAGGATTAAAAAATAGTTAATTCTGCTATGGGCTCACTTTATTGTCCCCTACACAGAACTGCCCTACATAGTGACTGTGGAGTAGTGCATGATATGGAGCGTGGGGGTGATTTCAGATTCCACATCTTTTCTCGCCGTGTTTGCAGGAAGAATGGGATGGAGGTAGACATGAAATGCTTCAGTGTTTGGTACCTCCAATGCAAGTAGAAATTTTAAGTGTTGTGAGACTAAATGGCAACATTTTAAAGTGGTCCCAACGTTTTTCGGCATGTGTTGCAGGCCTGAAAGGCAAAAATGACATTGACAAATATAATGACATTAAAGTGAAAACAAAACATCCAAGAGTTTGGCTAGTGTTGTGTATGGTGATTCTTGCATTTTCAATATCAACTTACTTGTTTTCTGATTGGGGATGTGCATGATTTATACGCATTCATAACATATTGGAAACATCATGTGTATGTGTCTACTTTATTTAAAGTGAGACACCGAATAATAATAAGATTCAGTGTATGATTGTCCACTGACATGTGCTTCGCATTAGAAACAGGGAAACTGTTCTTTTCTTTTTTTCCTGATTTCATGGTGAACATTGATGACACGACAGCCATGCTGGAACACGTCCCTACTATGTTCACTTTAGTGTACACTGCATGAATCCATGTAGCTGAACAGATGGTCGACTGCGCCGGGCTCCAGCGATGCTCTGGCGATGCCAGATTCATTACATCGGGTTCACTTAGACATTAAACAAGCGTACATGTGCATGTCAATTCAAAGCTGATATTCGAAAAAAGAGAGAGAAAAAAAAAGATGCTATTTATTATTAATTAAATTGCTCTATGTACATATATTACTAAAGCATATACAGTACGGCAGTGAGTGAAAACTGATATTTTGCTGTAGTGGTCAAATCAATAACACATTTAATGGACTTCAAAGAATTTCTACTCTGCACAAATTTAAGCTGAACTCAAACCAATGTGACATTGACATTTGCATGAATATATGGTACAAAAAAAAAGACAAATCATCATTCAGCTATGTACTGTAAGTGAGTGAAGCTGGAAAGACTTATGTTTCAACAGTAACGTTTAGTCTACATATGATCTTAATAAAAGGAGAGACAGGAAAAAAAAGAGGGAGAAGCATGTGTTGGCAGTCGCCCAGGTGTGGACAGACTCAGGAAGTCAAGGCGGAATTCCAACAATGCAGGCGGCCGTTGGGCGCTTCGGTGAGATACAGCCATTTCTGCTACGGTGCTCTTTGTTGTGGCGAGGCAGTCGGCTTAGGTGAAGTCCTTAGGCTCTGAATAAACTTGGCCAAAGGTTTTACACTGTAAACCTGTGGCCAAAGTTGGAATGATACGATGAAAATGGTGTCACAAGTGAGCTGTTTAAAAAAAAAAACAATAACCTTTTCCTGTCTTGCTTTGTGTTTCTCCTCCTGCCTCTGATATAATATAGAGAGGAAGATCATTTTCCCAGGCAGTGTGACTTGTCGCGTTGTCGCGACAATAATAAATGCCAGCAGTGGCAGAATAAATTATGTCTCAGGGCCCCAGATAACTCAGTCGGTTGAGCGGATCATATACAAAGGTTCTCGCCGTCGAGCAGGCGGCGCAGGTTCGAATACCGAACCGTAGCTTTTTACTGCTTATCTTCCCCACTCTGTCTACCCAATTTTCATGTCTTGCCACTTTCTAAATAAAGGCCACAAGAGCCACAACAAAAAAGAAATAAAAGAATGAATTATGTCTCGACTAAAATGTTACATCTTTGCAAAGCTGGCTTGTAATTATACTAGTGTTACAAATAGCAATGCATGCCATGTAGTATCCATCCCCTTCCTCTAAAAATCCATTTACAAATGAAACACTGATTTAGAAATACTTAATGTGCACCAGAACATGTAGTTTCAGGTTTACCTTTGAGTGAGTCTGAAGAAGAGTTCAAATACCACTGGGAATAGCAACAAAAAGGGTAATGATGCGTTTCTAATCAGCCACAACGCTGAATGATGGCACTAGAGTAAAAATATTTGAATTTGTAATGAAAGCTTATTATTCATAAAGGGAAATTCCAGTTGTAACTTGTCTTTTAGGAGCTGTTGTTTGATGATGATTTTCCCTTTAGCCTGCTCTCTGTCTCTGAAGGATTTTCTGCCGCTCATCTTTTATTTCAGAACTACAGCGACTGTCTGCACTGCATCTATCAACTGAGGGCCTTTGAAAACTACAAAGTCTATTTAGTTGATGCAGTCAGTCTCTTTCATGTAAGCCCTGGATCTACTGCAAAAGCCCTCCCCATTTATTTCCCTTATTGAAGAGATATTTAGAGATACACAATATTGCCAAAAGTATTTGCTCACCCATCCAAATAATCAGAGTCAGGTGTTCCAATTACTTCACATGGGTAATAAAATCAAGCCTCTGGGAATGCCGACTGTTTTTACAACTATTTGTGAAAGAATGGGTCGCTCTTAGGAGATCAGTGAATTCCAGCGTGGAACTGTGATAGGATGCCACCTGTGCAACAAATCTAGCCTTTAAAACTACCTACCTCAAAAATATTCCATATAAACATCACATGGAAGTGTTTGGCCATGACAACAACTCAGCCACAAAGTGGTAATCCACATGAACTGACAGAGGGGTGTCAGCGGGTGCTGAGGCACATAGTGCAATAAGGTCCCCAACTTTCTGCAGTCAGTCGCTACAGACCTTCAAACTTCACGTGGCCTTCAGATTAGTTCAAGAACAGTGTGCAGAGAGCTTCATGGATGGGTTTCCATGGCCGAGCAGCTGCATCCAAGCCATACATCACCAAGTGCAAAGCGTTGGATGCAGTGGTGTAAAACACGTCGCCACTGGACTCTAGAGCAGTGGAGACGTTCTCTGGAGTGATGACTCACACTTCTCCATCTGGCAATCTGGGATGTGTCTGGGATTGGTGGTTGCCAGGACAACGGTACTTGTCTGACTGCATTGTTCCAAGTGTAAAGTTTGGTGGAGGGGGGATTATGGTGTGGGGTTGTTTCTCAGGAGCTGGACTTGGACCCTTAGTTCCAGTGAAAGGAACTCTGAATGCTTCAGCATACCGAGACAATTTGGACAATTCCATGTCCCAACTTTGTGGGTACAGTTTGGAGCTGGCCCCTTCATCCTCCAACATGACTGTGCACCAGTGCACAAAGCAGGTCCATAAAGACCTGGATGACAGATTCTGGTGTGGATGAACTTGACTGGCCTGCACAGAGTCCCGACCTCAACCCAACAGAACACCTTTGGGATGAATTAGAGCGGAGACTGAGAGCCAGACCTTCCGATCCAACATCAGTGTGACATCACAAATGTGCTTCTGGAAGAATGGTCAAAAATTCCCATAAAAACCAAACCTTGTGGACAACCTTCCCAGAAGAGTTGAAGCTGTTATAGCTGCAAAGGGTGGACCAACATCATATTGAACCCTATGGATTAGGATTGGGAGGTCACTTAAGTTGATATGGGAGCCAAAGGCAGGTGAGCAAATACTTTTGGCCATATAGTGTATCAATGAATTTGGTTATAAATGCATTTTTGAAATCATGAAACATGTCCTTGTCCAGAGCTTAAGGTTAGTTTTTTTGTATAAATGAACATAAAAATGTACAATCTTGGACGGGGATTTTGTCCAGTTCTCTTCTGCAGTTTTGTACCCCTACGGAGAATCTGGATGCATAGCAAACACTGCTCCGGATGTCAATCCTGCCAAGATAGAAACATTTGTGTTTTATCACCAAGTTGATAAATCTGTTTTCGCACAGACAAGAGGATAGATGATTCAACCAAACGCCCAGTTCCAGATTACTCTGCTGAGTCAATCAGTGATCTTTCTCGCTCTGTGAATGAGGTGGTTACACAGATGGTTAGAGGAGGTCTTCTAAACCACAGTGCAAAAGAAAAACAGAGAACAAAAACAATTCCATCTGACATCACAGGGAGGGCTGTTGCTGATATTTAGGTCAAGATATAGCCTGCCTGAGGTTTGCCAGTACTTAGATAGCAAAAAAAAAAAAAAAAAGAAGAAAACAACAAGAAACATCTTGTCCCATTGCTACATACAATAAAGCTGAAAGTAAAAAATTAAATAAAACTACAGAAACTAATTATTGTCACTTTTCAAAAGCTGTCAAAGTATTATGTAGCAGATTTATTTGCTTAATGAGCTCAGCCAACTTCACGCGAAAAGTCTTAGAGAGCGTGAAAACTGCAGCACAAGTAATGAATGAAGTAACGTTTATGGGACTGTGTGAAGCAGAAATATAGGTTTCAGACCATTTACAGGGCACTGACCTCAGCTTCAACTATGTACACAGCATGAAATGTTGTGATCTCCCAAATACTATCCTTCAATGTTAAGTCGCTGTATTCACAGCTTGTACTTCTCCATGGGGATCAAGCAGCACAGATGTAGACTTCCTGGAGAGTCAGTGGTTGAGTTGACCCTGAGTTCAGATTGCAGTATGGTGGGAGGGGTGGAAGATGGTGGTGATGGGGTGTTCTTGTCTGATGGGAGGGTCAATAAAATGCATGAGTTTACATTAAAGTGGTTTTAATGTTATGGTTAAAATATTCCAAGAATAACATTATCTTTAAGCAACACCCATGAGTTGTTTTACTTTTCATCTAACTCTCACAGTCTTCTATCTGCACTATCGGCAAAAACAGCCCAACCTGAGTTTGGATCCTTGAACTGGTTGTCTGGTGCGAATACTAAGTATGGCTTTGCAGCGCTATAACATTTCAATAACAAAGATGGTATCTCACAGGGCAACAATGGACATCATGGCAGAGGCAACTAAGAGACGTAGAAAGGCAGTAATATAAAAGAAAATAAGAAGGTTAAATTATGCTTTTTGTGTTCCTTTTGGCCATTACCCAATGATAATGGTCTTAGGTGGGAGTGGGGATGTGGACTGACAGGTAAATGTAGAACTTTGATGTATAGCATAAAATAATATCAAACATTTGGGAATTGGCTTATTTTGCCATCAACCCTTGATTTAGGTAAGTGTGAGTCAGTGTGTTGTGATAACGGAGGGGGAGGCCACGGTCTGATCTAATGTTCCACATGATGGATGAGTCAGCGGATATAGAACTAGTTTGCTCTGAAAATGGTTTTCTATGTTATTAAGAAAAAAGGAATTTGCAACTCTACGGTTCCTCAAGGATCTGGCCATTCAGTTGATGATTCTTCTCAAAGACAGCAGCAGCACCAGTGTTCGTGGTAACTGTTCTGTTCAATGTGGACGCCAAACGAAGCAATGTTAGATATAACAAGGCTTCTTGCTCATTATCTTACGGCGCATCTTTGTTTCCAGCCTACTGGACCAGTGCAGTGTTTCAGGTTGCAGGTATCCCCATGTTTAGTTCAACCTGGTAGTCAGGAACAATGTAGCTTCTGGGAAGACCCACCTCTAAAGCGCTGATGAGCCACTTCCTGAGCGTCAGTTGCACAGGGATCAGAACTTAGACATCTGCAGCTTACAGCTCTACAGAAAAACATTGGGGATCCTCTCATCTGTTTTATTAAGCTTATACCATACAGAATTAAAAATGATGCATCTGGGGTATTCGTATCACTGAATCCAGGAATTCTGAGAGGATGAAAAATTGAGTTTATTTCACAACATTACCTAAATCTAAACAAAACGGAGCCAAGCATGATTTATGATTAAGATGACAATTTCACAGCCAGAATCAACAAGGACGGCTATTTATTATAGGGTAAATCAAAGCAAGCATGCCTTTAAGTTATGTAATTGCAGTGTCATACAGCAACAGTCTTTGGCTCCAATAAATTAGGTACATTTAATCATCACTAACATCGTTAATATACCTCAGATAATGGAGCTACCAAGCACCAGATACAAAGTAGTAACTTGAAGTCTGGTGTTATGTAACTAATAGTCAGTTTAAAGTTACGTAGTACTAGAAGTTCAGTTCAACTACTACCTGTGTAGCACTAGATCTAAAACTCTGTCGTAAAACTGAAGGTAGGCCTTTACACTTAAACTAATTAAAGAGATAATTAATTTAATCTTAGCCTGCAGTACATGACCTGTTGATCTTGGATGTTGTCAATTGCAATCATGATAAAAGGAGAATGGGGCTTCTCCTGCTGGCAATGTAATCTGCAAACCCTTGCCTCCTGCAAACCTGCAAACCTTATTACCAACTGTATCTATTTTTAGATTATGTCCAAATCCCTCCATGGCATATTTAAGTCCCAACTGATTGTTTGTCAACAAAAGGTGGTCTTTTTGTGTTGATGAATTTGCCTAAAATGTGTTGACACAAGATTTTCACGCAGACAACAGCCATTGTAAAACTGCAAACAACCTGATATGCTGTTCCAGGTAGCAACAGTAACTATGGGGGGAGGGGCTTATCAATAAGCCCACGCTTTTATTAGCTTGTGAAATCAAATTACCGAGTACTGATAAAATGAGATATAATTCCTGTGCATTTTTTATACGATTGTTGCGTCTCATTGCACGTGTGCGTTTCTATACAGGATACATGTAGAAACAAGACATGTACATTTTCATTGTGGAAGTTTTAATTTGTTACTCAGGCTAGGTGGAGCAATCCGCTTCAAGTGAGAATGCTAATTTGGGCTATCGACTAATCCCTAACCCTTATACCTAAATCAGAGATTAATGTCGAAATAAGTAAATTACCTCTGCAACAGCTGTCCCTAAACATCAGTTATGTCACTAGTAAACAAGACTGAATTTACCTTCCTAGAATAGAATGTCAGTGATATCTGAAGGAAGCACACAATAGATAGATAGATAGATAGATAGATAGATAGATAGATAGATAGATAGATAGATAGATAGATAGATAGATAGATAGATAGATAGATAGATAGATAGATAGATAGATAGATAGATAGATAGATAGATAGATAGATAGATAGATAGATAGATAGATAGATAGATGAAAGAATAAAGGACAAATCTAAGTTATATGTAGTTTGGGTTCATTGTGCAAATCACAGATAGGTTTTGTTAGTAGGCATGGGAAGTGTGTAGTCCTTGCGTAAAGAGGAGGGGCGAGCGAGCTTGTGGACCTATGGGGGGGCAGAGAGGCGGTTCAGCCCCGCGATGGTCTTACCAGCAGCGGTCCAGGGAGTAGAATCAGACTACTGTGTTGTTCAGGAACTGGCACGACATCGCTGACAACCGCCAGAGGAACAAATGAAAACGAAAATTGCACTTTCGTGTGGATTAATCGCGGGGCGAGAGGTCCTGTCGAGGCGAGAACACCATTAAGTGAAATCGGATCGACTGACGAGGACTGGGACGCTGACTGCTGAACGCCGTTACCATCGCTGCGTCCTGCCCCGCCGCTAAGGTTAGTTAGCCTCCATAGCCGTCTGTGTGTGTCGGTCGGTTCGCTGGAGGGAGAGGGGAGGGGGGGTCCGCCGTGTCGGTGGATGACGGGGTCCGGCTATTCTTTGGAAGAAAAACATACATCGCAGCGTCGACCTTTACAAGTGTCTGCGTTACGTTAAAGCCGCACGGGATCGTTTAGCTTCGTGTAAATAAAACGTCTGCGAACTGTTCGCCCCGAAAGCGCACTTATCTCGCCACAACAGCGCTGGTTGATCTCGACAGCGAGTTTAATTATTTTATAAATTAGAAACACGTGCTATATGGCTAGGCTAGGCTAGCAGGTAGCCGCTAGCCCCGCTGGCTAACTGTCAAAGCTACCGAGCAGCTAACGCCTCCGTTTTAGTAATAAATGAATCCCAGGACGGCGTTTGGCTGATAAAAACACCACATCACGCCAAACCGTGCCAGCAGCCACCCTAACCGAGTCTAGTCAACTTTCTGTTGGCTCCCAGTAAACCTTGTCCCAGCTAGTAAATCCATTGACTTGCTAACTTGTCTGTGTACAGAAGCGCCCTGTTTTTATTTGTTTAAACTTCTTTTACAAAGGTAACGCAGTCCTTTGTGTCATTAGTTCACCGGGAGGAGAGCTAGTTTGTTGTCAGACGGTGATGACTTGTGATTTATGATTTGATTTACCTGTCTTAAGGCAGAAGTAAAGGGGACGTCAGCATGTTGAGTTATGATTTGTCGTCTCAGATTGATATGATGGTGTACAAGCTGGATGCTGCTGACATTTAACTCATTTTTTAAATGTTTGTGTACCTTTTTCTCTGAGTCTGACCTCATATAACTTCCGCTCATGCATGTATGGGTTCATATGTCTGTGGTGATATGTTTCAGACAGCTTTCAAGTGTCCGCAGCTTACTTAATCTGTTTTACTATTTCCTTTTTGTATGTTGATATGCTCGGTTTTATTTACTTCGAAATTATCACCGTCGCTGGAAATTATGGTGATTAAATTGAAGCACAGTCTTAGATGAAATGTTTCAGAGGAACAAGTAGTTTTAATGAAAATATTCTACATCAAAACACGGTCATGTGGGCCACACTGGACAACACACACACGTATATCTATGTGTGTGTGTGTGTGTGTGTGTGTGTGTATATATGTGTATATATATATATATATATATATATATATATATATATATATATATATATATATATATATATATAATTTATGGGTGTGTGAACTGTATTGATGCTATCTAATTTAAATTCAAGATATCCATATAAAACAATTAATGCAGTTATTTGGAACTACTAAGAGAAACATTTTTTTGCTTGTTGGAAGAAGATAATAATCATGTAGGTGTCACTATGGTAACAAGGAAGATAAAGCCATTGCCAGTGTTTTGATGTATTCAATACTTCTTAATATATCAGACAGGTGTGGGTCAGTGCTTCTTCTTTAACACAAACGGTGAAACTATTCAGCTTATTGGCATTCTCTTGACAGCCTTTTTGGAGTTTAAATGTTGGGTTGAGTTGTGAGATGCTCAACTTTTGACAATCTAACAGTGGGCCTCCTTTGTTTGGTGCTCATGGTAAATAGAGTGGAGATGTGTTGTCAAGATGTTTTAATCTGAGTCAAAAAGAGCTGTGTAAGCAGATAGGAAGCTGTGGTTGATGGTGCTAGTTTTGTGTGAACTCATTTTATGATGCCTGTCTCTGAAACAGGTTTTACCTCCTGTACACTTTTGTGTTTGACAGTTCCCTCTTGCAGGGATTCTCCCACATCAAAAAAAGGAAAGCATTGCAAAATACCAATTTACTGTTACAGCTTCGCAAGTATAGCCCTCAATGCTCAAAAAAGTCTGGCTGTTGTAAAGCAATTCTGTAAAGTGATTTCTGATGGCTTGTTCAATGATGATATTTGATGGGCTTTGATCTGTTTTTTTTTTTTTCAACCTAATGGATTTTTTCCCCTTTGTTTTTAATGATAAATATTTTGGGTCACGTGGATACATTTGGTTATATTGGGTTACAGATGGTTAATTTTCAATTATAAATATATTTAATGGCTTTAAATGTACAAGACGTGTTGCGACTGTTTTACAGTAATTTTGTTGTAGGGTTGTAGAAATGTAAATCTTAAGAGTGCACTTTTGACTGTACTTTTAATCATATGTCATGAAGATAAGGTGAAGAGGGGCATTGTGAGATACTTTCTTTTAAGAGAAATATATTTGTTTATATTTATTCATTTTTTTTTTTGGCTTGTACTGTTTTGGCAAAAGGCCTGTAAAGATCCACAATGGAAAATTAATTTAAGGAATATTTTAAAGTTTAACAAGCCTAAGTTTATTCTTAGATGGTACGGATTGTAAACCTTTGTTGGGTACCAAAGTAAGATGAGCCATGCATTTTTTTTAGTTAAATTTTAATAGATTTTTGCAGCAAAATGGCATCCAATGTTAGAACATGGGGCAGTGTCAAATAAATTGCAATTTTAAGCCTCTCACAAGACTCATGCCATTTCACTTAAAGTGATAGTTTGGATGGAGTCTCTGGAAAAACTGGGGTAATTTTATCTTTTGAATTTGTACAAAAGGTTTATGAAACGGCCTGTTGGTAGAGGTTCCTCCACCTGGTTGCTACCTTCTCGTCATAAGTCCGTACAAGTCCGTTCTTGATGTTGCTGTAATTGTCCGTTCTTGATGTTCCTATAATTGTCAATAGATGTAAAAGAGAGAGTTGATGTCCTTCACTACCACACTCTTTTCTAGTCTCTTGAATATTTTGTGTTTTTCTTGTTACTTCGACACTAGAGGGATTTAATCTTGACTACATAAAACATTTAATTTTATGACATTAACAAAATTAGCAAATTGAATGTGTGTGTTAAGACAATCACAGTGAATTTTGAACCCTGTCTTTGTACCTCAGAGTAGGACAATGCATCCGTCTGTGCCTGCTGCAGGGAAAAGCAGCTTGAGGTTGATAGATTTTTCACATGGTGTTCTCTCTTGGTGGGAGGAATCTCAAAAGTCACTAAATGTAGTGACAGAAACAGTTATTTGGGAGCAGTGTAACCAAGCGACGGTTCCTGAAAACGATTTATATATTGATTCAGCTTGACTGTGCTTTTAAGAGCTGAGTGGCTGTTGTAATGTGCTACAGTAAAAGTTGTTATTTTTCTGTTTGAACACATTACAGATTTATGTATAAATGGACTTCCAAATATAGTCGACTGGCTGTTGGTTCACCTTGGGCCAACCTAAGTTTTACATCGTATGTGGAGGAATACCTAATAATTAAAAATGACTAGCTCAGCGGAACTCATATAGTGCTGTTGAAAATGCAGAGTTGGGTTTCCAACAGTGATAAGTCTTTAACCCTGTAAGGCTGGATGCTTTGTATTTGATACATGAAATTCTGGGACCCCTGAACCACTCCCATAATAAAAAAAAAAAAAAGGGGGGGGGGGTGGACAGTTTTATACAAACCAAAAAATTATTAAAAACATGAACAAAAAAAACATAAACTTACCTAATATATTTATAATAAGAAAGTTATTATTTATAAATTAAGTACACAATTGGAAGTTGTTTTTTTTTTATATATACAATAAAATAAAAAAAATGTTTATTTCATATGACAGACAAAGGATAATAGATGGTTTTAATGGACAATAAAGTAAATTATTTGTAATTACTGATAGTAATAGAGGTTCATCTCCCTTGACCACGATAGGCTGTGAGGCAGTGAGTTTCAAACAGCTGAGGCATGCAGGAGGACAGAAGAGAGTAGGCAATACGACACAAAGCTTTTCCTTTGTAAGATCCATCATGTCTGTTTTCAGATCAATGTAGAGCATAAAAGAAAGTCAGTTATTGTCAGCAGCCCTGAAATCCTGTCTCCACAGTTGTGGAGACGCTTCTCAGTAAATAAAAGTCCAAGAATATGATCATAAAGTTCATGCCAGGCTTGCTTACATGCTGGTTGCATAATAAGTAGTATAGAAACATTACCCATTCAATAATACATTAAGAACTCAGGAATTTTCTGATTTAAAAATAGTTATGTTTATTGAGACAGGCTAGAGTGCACATAATCCACTACATTATAACATTGCTGACCAACATCTCTAGTAGAACATTATCTTAGCAGTATGGATTGTAAAGAGTTAAACGAGAGTGAGGCGATATCCACAACTTATCCTGGAGGGTAATGGGGGCAGAGATAATCCTGTGTTCTGTGTGGTGCCTTGGGGAAACGGTTTCCCTGCTAGTTAGATTTCTGCTCCTATTATGAAACACAAGTGAGTGAAGCTTCCAATGATGGTGAAAAAGATGACACAAATTACTACACAATTATTTAGAGTGATTACTGACTGTTTTTAAAGCATGTTGCTTTCATAGAATTTTGGAATTTTCATGGAAAACTTCAGTTTTAGATAAGAATAAAAATAACATGGGCCAACATAGCAAACGCCGGTGGACATTTCAAATAATCTTGTTGACATTTTTCATCAGAAACACCAGCGTGACCTTGATATTACATAAATGAATTACTTAATGTTGGGCAGTAGGAAGGAATGACTTGCCTATAGCGAAGTGGAGTCTAACAAAGAATATGTGGCAACATAATTTTGTTCTTTCTTAATTACATTGTTTTGTAATCGTTGGCAGTCAGCCCGACAACTGATTATTATTATTATTATTATTATTATTATTTATTTATTTTTTTTTAAAAATAAACTGCTGTGGGGTAATCTCATTTTCTTTTCTTTGAAAGGTGCTGATGTACTGAACCAGCCTAGGGCTGCACGGTTCTGGAAAATTGAGAATCATGATTTTGTTTTGTTGTTATAATTAAGGTGGCAATTCTCTGGCACAATTTTTTTTTCACCAATTATTATTGTGACATTACAATAAACATTTTAATGTCACAACTTGACCCTAATCCTTATAAGCCAGTGCAGTGCCATTGAATAAGTATTCTAATTACATTAATTAGAATGACACATTGATAATCGCCTATTCTAAATGAATTTCTGCTTGGATTTACTCTCACAGCGATGTAACTTTTTTTCATTAAGGAACTTGATTGCATGTTATATTATTTATTGATTGGTCTCATGAAAAGGAGATCCAGTCTCAATCACACTACCTTTTTAGTACAAAAATAAAAAAAAATGTTTTTAATAGCACTGCGCCGGTACCATAGACTAAAGACAAGGCATGTGCAGGATCAGCCCAGCACCAACTGTGAAAATGATACGTTCTTTTACAGCGGTTTCTCCAGTAAAACATGAAAAGGTGGCTGGATTTGTCGCAAGAGGGGTCTGAAAACTTGCTAAACACGGTGCCAAAGTTGCTAAGTTGGCAACGCTGCTGCAGTGCAGGGGGGGCTTGCTCCGCCAACCTACCACGTAACCTACAAGGCGCCTTGTCAGAGGTCGATGGAGAAGGCAGCAACATTGCAGCTATTTGGTGCATCGCAGAGTTTTCAATGAACTCGGAGGAAACTTGGTGGAAAATAGGAGGCTTTTTTTTTTTTTTTTTTTTAATTAATTGTAGAGATGCACCAATTGACCGACCAGAAACCAGAACGTGACACCAGTCGGACAGGTCATTCTCCATCATTGACAACCATGCCCGCATGCCCATGTCTTTTTTGCACATGCATCGTGCAAATGGCGACACGTTCGATGCCACACCGTCTGACAGTGGCACAAGCATACGCACAGGTGAGGGAAGATGTCAGTAGGGTGAAAATATTTCACTGAGAGTGAAAAAAAACCTCTAGTTCGAATATGGTAGCATATGTAAATGTAAGGCAAAGGTAAATCATGGCGAACCATCACGAAAACATTCGGAGGGACAGATCTTAGATATTTAAAACACCCAGTTAAACATGATCAGTTTGAGAGAGCCAGTGTATAGAACGCAGCAAAAGTTAATGCACACTGAACTCAGAACCAGCTATGGCCTCTTTGGCTTAAGCAAGGAAAAGGTAAAAGTCACAACGAGGAATATTATGGAGTTAATAGCCCTGGATTATCAACCGTTCTCAGTAGATGAGGTTAGAGGCTTCACAAATCTGATAAATCATCTCAGCCCAAAATACACAGTGCCAAGCAGGCATTACATTACAACTGTTGCAGGACAATCCCAAAGCTGTAATCAGTTTTAAAACTGACATTTGGACTTCTAAGCAGAGCGCGGTGTTAATATTGACCCTGAATGCCCTCTGGGTGGGCGAAGATTTCCAGCTGTAACAAGTGCTTCTACACTGTCAAGAGCCCCCCACAGCTGCTAAGTCAGCAGCCACATTTGACTCAATGTTGCAGCGGTGGAAGTTGGACAAGCCAAGGTTTCATGTTGTGCTCCAAAACAGTGCAAGAAATATGTCCAAGCGCTTGATGAGGGTAAGCTGCCAGATTTGCCCTGCATGCCTCATACATTACAGCTGGTTATAAAACGAGGGTCTGCTATCCCAGTGTAGCATTACTGATGTGTTGGCAACTGCACGTAAGATAGGCGGTCATTTTTATGCACTCCACCCATGACTATTCCTGACTACATGAAATTCAGACACACTTGGATCAGCCTTGCAAAAGGCTGCAGTAAGATGTTCTGACCCGGTTGAATAGTACATTGTATATGCTGCAGTTTCTGGTGCAGCAGAAACAGGCTTTGGGGGTATACGCTGCAGAACACGAGCTGTAACTGCAGTCAGCACCCACTAGTGGGAGCTTATCACGGACGTATTGAATCTGATCGCTCCTTTTGCGGAAGTCACTAAAGAAATCTGCCCATTGACAGCAACGGTGGGCGATGTCATTCCCATTGTCACTGCTAAAACCACACTGCAGGAGGACAGTTACTGATTCTAGGTGAGCTCTAAAGTGAAGTCTTACTATATTAATACAACAACAATAATAATATTAATGGCATACTAACAAGACTATATAGCTTAAGGTTGTACAACTATCATTATAGTAACAACCAAAATATGATTTATGCTCAATCATAACTATTCTGTTACAAACTCGTGTAGTCTTGATTTTGTTTGGTGAATTATATACAGTAAAGATGGATAATTTTCTACAGTTTGCAGTGCACTTAATTTTAAAAGTGAATAGAAACCAATTATTACCGTTTAGAAAATAACTTTTGAATTTTTCTTTTTAATATGCAAAAATAATAAAACTTCGTATGAAGTGTTTTCATAATGAAGATAATTTTGTCAATTATAAAACTTTTTTCTTTGAAAAAGCACTGTTAAAATTAATAATTTTTCCCAGTGTTAAGTTTACTTTCAGCCAAGTCAGCGGCTTGTTTCCCCGTAATGCAGTTAAAATGTAAAATACATAAATGTGTGTTTGTGTGTTGTTGAAGTGATGCTCCTGAATTTGGTGTTTGTTTCTATAATTTCAGTGGAAAAAAATGTGAGATGCTGGCTTTCTAGTAGAAAAAATGTGGATATTGTGACTGTTACGTGCATTCTCTCTTCACTTCTCTGTCCTCTAATTCTTTCTTTCTTTCTCTCTCTCTCTTTTTTTTAAATTTTTCACCTTAGGTCACGGTGGTCTTCATTATTCTTGCCATCCTAATTTTTGCCTTGATGATAAGCTCTATGAATCAAATGGTGATATTTGGGTGTTAGTGATGGTCTGGTTTTGCATCTTTTAGAACTGACCATCAGATGAGCTTGTTGGCTGCCGTATATTTACTTTGGGTAAGTGCCCTGTAAGAGACCCTCTGCTTAGACTAGGAGCTGATATTCAGTTTTAATGGAACATATTGCAGTAGTTTTGAACGCGGAAAAAAATCAGTTCTCTGATTAACCAGCCAAGAACTCCCCACCCTTTTGAACGTGCAGATGTATTAGTAATGACATCACCAGCAACCATATCAGGCTCATAATTCAAGAATGAAGTGGTCTTACTTGACTCTCTTAAATGGAGATGATCTTTATGCAGGTTGCTAGGCAACGGTGGAAGAAAGGAAATTGTGAGGCCATATGATCAGCTTTTTGGCATGTGAGAAATTTGTCAGCTGTTGTCAGTTAACTAGCTGAACTGTGAAGGTAAACGGATACACAAGGTGGATTATGTAACAGTTTACCTCATCTCTGTAGCTATATTCAGCCATGTTTACCTGGCGTTGTTTATCTGAGCACCCGTTTTGCCATTTTGTTTTAGTATTCGGGTACGTCAATAAATTGCAGTTGAGATGTGTAATATTGGCAAGTCACATGTGTCAGTGTACCAGCTAACCACGCTCATGGTCTTGGATCTTGGAGCTTTGGTATTTAAGCTTCAGGATGAATCTGCGATGGGACATATGGGGCGTCTTAATTAATTACAAGACTTTGACATTGTTGCACGACATGCATGTGAACACTAGCAGACACGCTGACATGCTTGAATAGTAGCTATTAAGCAGTGATAAAAGCCAGTGACATTTACCCACATTTGACCACATTTACTTGCTGCTGCTTTGTGCGTCTGGGCTTTCAGGCGCTATTTTGCATCTTCCATGGCCGTGAATAAATATCAGCTTAAATATTTTTTTTTTAATTATTAAAAATTGGTTCCACAGCAAGAAATAATCAGTATCTAAATGTCAAGACAAGCTATTTTAATGAAGGCAATCCAATCAGATGCAAGTATTCCAATAGGCGTTTAAGGGAATCTTTAGTTGCTGTAATTCCAGCACATGGAACATGGATTACGGGGAAGTGACACAACTTTTGTAAGGTGGAAATGAACATGCAGAAACTGTAGAGGGTAATATGAGGAAGTCAATGTGAGAGTGCCTGCGAGGCATATTCCCTCCTCCCAGTTAGTTTCCCGCTTGCTGAATGAGTAACGGCAGCTGTCTAGCTATTCTTGCTCACTAGTTGACTGCACCTGTGAAGTTTTGTTCGAGGGGAATGTTATGTGTGACTCAGCTCGCCAGAACGCTATGATCAAACAAGGCTGGTCTGCTGCTCTAACTCAAAATACCCATCGTGTCCTCAATTCCAGTGATAACAGGGAAGCTGAAATTCAGCAGTTGTACTCTTTACTGGGATTCCCAAATGGAAAAGATGTGTTTTTGACATGCTACGAGTAGAAAATCTCTCATATAATCTTATGTAGACATTGCAAGTAACTAAGCCCACAGCCTAAAGAGTTTTGTAAAATATTTGAAAGATTTTGGAAAATCTTTTGTAAATGTCCTTTGTTTTTATAGTTGGGGTGCTGTTGTCAAAGCGGGGCTGGATATGTTGTGGATGTTGGCCAACAGGTTGATGTTAATTAATCTAATCAGAGAGTATCAGAAATAATGCAGGATTTCTTTTTTTTAGTCCCTTCAAGGATTTAATTATAATCTTGTTTGGATGTTTGCGTGATTTCTTTTTGGCTTAATATTCAACTTTGGCATTTGACTTCTCAGAGTAAACATTGCCAGAGGCCCCAGTTTGTCCCTTGATCTGTTATGTAGCATGTTTTCAATGGTGCTGGTGATGTGGAGGTTTGTTGACAACATTTAATTGACAGTCCTAGGCCTGTAAGATGCTTTTCGTGAGCCTTCTAATAATATTACAAGTAAAAAATGGTGTTAATGGAGCATGTCAATCTTAACTGTGCTTAAAAGATCCTTATTAAATAACCATGTGTCATTTTGTTTGCATAAAGGTGTAGCTGACAGTTGTTTCAAACTTACTATTTTTTGCATTTTATTTTGAATTCTCTGGCTATTCTAACCAGTCACCCATGTACAAACCAAATAAATGAGAGGCAGGCGGCAGCTTAGCAGGGATTAGAAATGGCAGTGTTGTAAGAGACTCTCTTGACTCTGTTATGCAACACAGATGACAACATTCCACGACACATTACTCTTGTTTGTGTGTCAGCTGTAGCTGTGGGTAGCATTTAACTCTTCAATAAGAGCAGTTTTTTCCTCATTAAAACACTTAAGTGTCAGCCATGGGAAGATTTTTTGCTCTTGCAGTGAAAAGATGGGTGATGGTGAAAGGTGAATGTTTTAATTATAGGTTTTCATGTATCTCCTTTTGAGGATTGGATGCTTGTCTTGACACGAGCACTGGATATGTGAGACCTCAATTTAGCATAATAATGCATGTGAAGTCTAGCTTGATAGATCAGACCCGCATCAAAACGAAAAGAATCCATTGGGCCACCCGTCGCAAGGGGCGGGACCGACGGGCTCTTCTCAAACTTCATTTGCAAGCAGTTTGTTAGCGGTACAACCAATCAGAGAAAAGGACAAGGTGATATATGTGGAGTGACAAAAACAAGTCAGTCAGGAGAGTTTGTTGTGAAGAAGAGAAGCGTTTAAACTTTTTCTGTAGCCTGTCGGAAAAACGGCGAATACATCACCCTTGCAAAGGAATTATTTAAGTTTTTTTCTTTTGTTCAATTGCTGAGAAAAAGTCAGAATCTTAAGATGTCAATGTCAAAGGTGATTCAAAAAACTGCAGCCGTGTACACTTCATATTCAGATCACATGGCCGTCTACAAGTCTAGTCTGATTTCAGCGGCTCCCCAAGACTTTTGAGCATGGTTAATGAGCATCAGTGCAATGTAGCTAGATATTCTTGTGCTAGAAGTAGATCTGTATTTCTAAACTAACTGAGCACTAAGTTGTTGCCCTTTCTGCTTCGATGGTGTTAGCAGTGTTTGGAGCTTGTACTACTGAGGTCCTCCTCAACTTGAATTTGTGATTAAACCTTGTATATAAGTCTTTGTAACACAGGTGTCTGTGGGCATTAAGCAATGTACTTTCATGCACATACAGTCTGATTCCCTCTCATCCATAAATGGAGCGTCTGTGAAGCTGCTCTCGTGAGCTGAAGGAAGGTCCTCGGGTTGCAGGTTGCCTCACAGAAGAACATTTCAAAGCTCCTGAATAATTAAGTAGCAGTGCACAGGAAGTAGGTCACTTCAGAAGACAAGTGCAGCCCTAGATGGTTTGTGGCTTTTAGTTCTGAAAATATTCAGGCCATTACACAAAATTAATAATTATGCCACTGTAGATTAAAAAAAAAAACCCGCCAAAGAACGTGCACACATGAGTTATTAAAGGTCATTATATTGTATAAAAAAGTGTGTGTGTCTGTGTGTGTATATTATGTGTGTGTGTGTGTGTGTGTGTGTGTGTGTATGTGTGTATATATGTATACATACACATATACATAAATACATGTGTGTGTGTGTGTGTGTAAAATATAAACAATGGGTATACATACGTGTATTTTATTGTGTATGGACTATTTAGACAGGCCTTTAACTATTATTACTTTAACAATGGCCAACATGCAGAATCATTTCTCCATAATGGGATATTTAGGAAGATCTATCCTCTTCCTCTTTTGGCTTTTGGCGATGCTCCCTCCAGTCTGTAGTTTTGTGAGCAGTTTAGCTCAGGAGTCATTCGTCAAGTCCTGAATAATATAAAAGTGCCCAGCGCTTTCACCCACTGCTATCCCATCCATATGACAAGTGCGCTGATGAATTGGGATATTTCGTGTGCAACACGTGGAACTGTTTTTTTTGCAGTAAACAGGTTTTGACTTAGCTGCCCCAAACTCCCTTTGTCCCTCATCTGTAGTGCCTTTAACCACCTCACTGTGCTGTTTGAAAAGAACAAAGTTGGGACAGTAAATTTTGTTCCGGCTTGGGAAGTATAAATGTAGAGGTAACAGCAACGCGGCAAGCAGAAGATGCTAAATGGGCAGCGGGAACATTGTAACTGAGTTGAGCACTGATGTGTGTCCTCCCCCAGACAGGTGGAAACTTGAATTGAAGATGCCATTTTATCAGCGTTGACATCAGTAACTGCAGACATTTAGGGCTCATTGCTGGCCATTAAGTCCAAAAACAAGGAGAGGGGCCATCTTCAGATTGTGGAATGTTTTCTAAAAGCACAGTTGGTGGCAGTGTTGTGCCTTCTTTGTTGTGCAGTCATTGTGAATGCACAGCTGTGTTCTTTTTTTTTTTTTTTTTCTTTTTTTTTTTTAAATATTTTTAAACTGTGATTTGTGTTTAAAAGTGGCTAATTTACAGTGTGAGGAGGCGGACAGAGGTGTCTGGCTGTAGAAATGCACTGATCAGCTTTTTTAATTTATTTTTTTTGGTGTTATTCTGATACATAGCTCCTAATAATACGACTTATTCCAAAAACAAAAGAAGGTGGTGGTTGTTGATGATGTTTTGAAATGTAATATTTGCAATAAAAGTGAAAACAAAATAATATATATAAACATAACATTTTTTAAATAATTTAAAAACAATGATGCTTCATTTTAACAGAATAGATTAAGTGGCACTATTTCAACAGTAAATTTCTAAAGCATTGAGATTCATGTATTGCATTGTTATTGGGTCCTGAAACAGATAATGGATTGGATCGGTTCCAGTTGTAGTTGTGAATTTTTTTGTGATAAAGAGATTCTGCATCAGTTTGCACCCCACATCTCTAAAACCAAATAAGTCTTGACTAATCTTAAATGGTAAACGTGTTGGCAGTTAGAGGTAGATGAGCATAATTTTTAATGTGGACAATAAAAAACAAACAAACTACTTTTGCAGTTTTTCTACCATCTTGCAACCTCAATCTGGTTTCCTGCAGTTTCTATGTGTGTGTGTGTGTGTTTCCCTGGAGGCCTGTTTCAAAGGCCACATGTGACTTAACATTTGAGCAAAGCAAAGAAAAACTTTGCCTTTTTTCTTTGAGAGGTTTAATCACAACAATTAGTTTAAAAGTGTTTTCTTGCTGTCAGATGTGTATCTGGGAGCAGATATATTACCTTTGAGACCCTCTGTTGTGTTTTGGTCGAGTGCCTTTGCCTCCATGGATACAGGGAGGCAGAGCTGGCTGTGACTGCTTCTCCACACTGGCCAGCAGGGAGGGGGGAGGAGGAGGGGGAGGCTTTATGTAATTTCACCAGAATGCTTGAAGTCAGCCAGCAGCAGGAAACAACCAGGAAATCCAGTAGTAGTGCTTCACAATAGACTCATCTTGATGACCAAATGTCTTGGCAGGCCACAGCCAGTCAGTGTCTCTGTCTCATCATGTCTTCTTCAATAGAAGACTTTTACAGTCTGAATTCTAAAAGAAGACAAAACATCAACAAATGTTATAACTTCTGCCTTCACACCATATTCAGTTTTATTTTGTGAAATAACATAATTGATCATAAATCATACCTACTTGTGATTACTCTCCAATGTATTTTATTTTATAGTCCGTCCAAATTGTTCACAAATAATAGTGACTACATGTAATAAGTTACGATGTTATCACTCAAGTACTGCAGTTGGTCCAGTTGGTCTAGTATGGTCCAGTTGGTCTAGTACGACTGGCTGAATATGCTCCAGTGATAAATAACACATATTTAGGGTATACAGTGAATGTCCTCTTTCTACTTTTCATGGTGGCTGGAAAACCTTTTATATTGTGGTGCACATTTGCATATCAGCCTTTTGAAGCAAATTACCGTAGATGATTTACTAACTGTTCAATTGATGAGTGGTTGACATTTAGCACATTTTGTTGTTTAAAATCATTTTAAACGACTTTGGACCATTAATGCATGTTATAAATATTTGTTTGTGCTTATCACAAATTGTCTCTTAAAACAAATATTGGCAAGCTGTTGATGATGCTTGACCTGGTCCCATTTTGGCAACGTAAGAGTTAGTCTTGTTTGAATATAGTAAGGATTTTTATTTTTCTTTTATTTTGCTGTTGCATTTGAGCAGGATTATGTCTCTGAGGAAAAGAAAAGTTTTTAGTTACACAGTTTCAAATGGTTCTTTGCTTCTTGCTCGTAACTGCAGGTATTTCTTTGAGGCTAATGGTGGTGTTGATATAATGGTGAGTGGCGTTAAGTCAAATTCATATTGAAATCTGGGCCAAATTGTGGTGAAAGGTCATTCCTGTATCACAGTTAAGCCTAGGTTTTCACACTTTTTTTCAATTTATCTGTAGTTACTGATTGCAGTGGCCACAGATTTCCTTTGTGAAAGTTAAGAGGCATTGAGATACTCTGGCAATGTTTGGACCAATCAGAGCTTGACATTAATATTTTTTCATCATTGCGTCTTTTGGGAAGGTGAATGATAATGTTGAACTTGTGCAGTACCACCCTTAAATAGAGTTCTACTGATGCCAAGTACGAAAGATGCTCATTGATACTGCTGAAAATGAGGGTATCAGTGAGCCACTCTAGTAAACAGTCAATACCTGTTATTTGTATTTTTGTGGTTTTAGAAATTTATCTAGAAACTACCCTTCCTTTCATTTTATGTCCAGTGAAAAGAAGAAAAACATGATAGTATTTTGATAATGGCTCGGCACCAATGCTCTAATAGATGTCAGCTACTATTGCCCCCCGGCCCCCAAACACTTGATTTACACTAGACTGGAAAGCCATTTAGCTCCTCTACTTGTAAGTTGGTTACTAAAGATTGAAATTACAGCAATTAAGTTGACTGGCTTTCATACGGCAAGCAACATTACAACTGTCACTGAAGAGAAATGAATTAAATGAATGAATTAAAACTTCCCTTTTGCCTAAGCAAAGATTTTTGCAATTAATGCGGAACCTTTTTTTTTGGTACTGCAGTCACATGGTATATCACACTAATGCAGTCATTTCGTCATCTGCTGTATTATCTGTCAGTCTGTAATTTCTCATTTACCTTTAGTTAGTTTTAAGGCCGTGTTAGTTTGAATTTGAAAACAAAAAAAAAACAACATCTCGAGTCCCTTGTGTTGCTTTGTGATTTTGATTCTGCTGTGCAAACAGCAGCACAAGCTTGAATGGGTTGACCATTTGAAATGAATGTAAAGCAATCATACATTTTGTAATTTATGACTGATTCCCAAGTCAGGCTCCACTACAGTCATCTTTTAATTCATTGTCGGTCTGGTCTGACAGGCACTATAATGTCAACTCTGTAATCATGGAAACCTGTAATGCTATTAACCTCCTACCCAACACCCCCCCCATCTTATGACATACTAGGACTCAGCTCACCCAACAGTTTTAGACAGAAAATCAGTTTTGGTCTTGATCACAATCAGTGGATCAGACCTGTAGAAAAGCATGTTGGAATCGGATAAGAAAACTGGGATAGTGCATCTGTAGATAATTTTGTTATCTGGACTTGTGTGACAGAGGAAGGTGCAGATGACAGACTGAAATAGAAACAGATCATCCATTGTTGCAATTCCCTAAAGGGAAAAGGAAGAAGCATCTATAGATACTTTGATTATAGTAAAAAATGTGTGATGTCACTTTGGTCTCAGCTAGAGCTTCTGTGCTTGTAAATGTAGTTTTCTGTCAGTAAAGATAAGAAATTCTTTAGACAAGTGTTTAAACCTTGTTCAATGTTTCTGAGTAGCTCACTGTTGAGATTTGGGGTGAGTGAAAGAGAGGGTAAGTAACGGCGAGCTTCCTTTTCCAGGCCCTTCTCTAATGAGGCACCAGGGAGATAAATCCTTATGAGACCTGACAGGGTGCCACATTCCGAGGCTTACTCCTCGCAGCCCCCTTCACATGAGCTCTACTCTCGAGGGCACAGCTTTAGAAACCTCTAATGCTGTTCCCAGACTTTTGCCCATTTCACTGGAACCACACTCTCTTTTGGCACAACAGCAGCAGTCATCATTGTGGTGATTCTTGGTACCCAATGTATGTTTTATGTGTGGTAAAGGTGGCAGAATATCTTTATTAAGTTACAACTAAAGGTACATTACTGCTACTGTGTTGTTAAAACCTTGGCTCTAACAAGGTACACACCAAGTTATCACCCATAAGTTTATTTGAGTTTCTGACATACAAGGCATACTTTAAGACATAATATAAATCCACTGATTGCAATTTTCTTTGCCCATTCCCCCTTTTTTTTCTTAAAGAAAAACATAACATTGAGCACGTTCTGTTAGATTGTTGTTTCTCAAAGATAAGTTTTACCTGTGTATATATATGTGTGTGTGTGTGTGTGTGTGTGTGTGTACAAAAATATGATGCAAATTGCAAGAGCATAAGAGTCTTATAATTTTTATTTTTTAGAATGGAAATATTTTATGCAGTAAGAAATAACACAACTTTGTTCTATGACTTCCCACCCACAACCTTTCACCAAAACAATAATTGAAATGTGACTGGTGATTAAAGTGTGAGATGATTTCATGAATGGCTTGTGATCTTTAGTACTGTGGATAAGATTGTGTCATGGTATTGGATCTGGTTCAAAATGGACACAACAGTAGCAGCACAGCCCCACCTGATGTGGAAAAGTATTGGTTTTTGTTCATTGGGTTTTCTTCTAAGCTTGACAAGGAAACTGACGATTCAACCTAGACAGTATTTTGATTTATTGTTTACATGTCAGTGGAATATAATTGTTATTTGAAGCTTGCCTCCTGTTTTTCTCGGCGGGCTGGAAGCTGTCTGCGTGCTCAGTGCTCGTATTACCACAGCAGTTCCTAAAATGGAGTAGGAGGGTGGGGGGTAAGAGGATGAAATATTGGCTTCCACTGCTGAAGGCTGAGGCCCTCTGTTCTGTGTAAGAGATGAGAGCAAAAGCAAGGAGAGAATGAGAGCACACTAAAGCGAGGGAGTGAGGTGACTGAGTTCATTTGTAGTGTTGGCAGTGAGCCATTAACTCGCCTGTGGGTGTCTGTTGCAGTGCCAGTGTATGTGTTTGGCCTCTCGTCTGGAAGGCCCCATTCGACTCTGTTTATGTCAAAGCTCTCTCATTGTGCTGGTATTCTCATTTTGACACTCATTTTTTTTTTCAGTCCTCTGATTGCGGTCACAGGAGCCACACACTTGTTTTATCCCTTCTTAAGTGAAACTGGATGGTCATCAAAGTAAAATGCCTTATTTCATCCTCATGTACCATCCCCAGTCTGTTTTCTGTTGACAGTAAATCATCTTATTTATTTGTAAGTTTTTATTTTTAAACATCTAGTATTTTATCTGCTGTATGCCTTATATCCATCAAGTAATTGGATATTCCTGGCCTGAAATGAGTGTGGACTAGTTTGATTTCTGTCGGACTTAAAGATTGTGTTTTTACCTGTCTCGTGGCCTCTGAGCCTTATGTTTACAGAGCTCCTCTGAGTCTTACAGCCAGATCCGTGTTTCAAGCTTTCGTAATAGTGCTCTTTGCATAACCGCAAGCAAGTGACACTGTGTTTGTGTCAGTTGAGTTCGAAGGGAGGGTAGATGGTGCCCTTCTTTGTGCTACAAAAAGATGAGTCAAAACTGCCGCTAGACAATGGAAAGTGGCACACTGGTACTTCACCCCAAGTTTTACCATGCCAGCTCTGTAAACAACTTCTAGTGTTATCTGATCTCAGGCTATAAAAAGCTCTTGTTTACTACGAGTTGCACAGGTTGTTATTTAACATCTCCCAGTTTCGGAGGCTCATCATGAGGAACTCTGTCACCACCGGTGACCGACCTGCCTATTATGCTACATAACAAACAAACATTTACATTATGTATGAATAATTATTGTTTTATTTCTTATTTGATGATTATTATTATTATTATTATTTCAAACGAAAGTTTTTGCATGCATTTATGTGTTGCTGCTGTAATTGTATTTGAAATGGCATTTATGTCTGTTTATGGTTTTTAAGAATCTGCTGTATGACCTTTTTAGATTCCATTGAACCAGCCACTGCCAGGAATTTACTTTTTTAGGCAATCAGTGTAACGCATTTAATCTCATTTACAACAGAGTATTTTTGTGTTGTGGTAAGGGATGAATGATTTGGGAAAATAATCTTGATTGCAATTTTTTCCCCCCCCCATAATATTGTGATTGCATAACAGCATCTTCTTTTACAATCCAAATTATCCCACAGTGTAGATGTATTGTTCCTCTTCTAGAGTAAAGTTTCAGCTGATCCAGCTTCTGACTGTTCTGTCGAGCCAGAGGCCATCGCGCAACAGATTAAAGCTTAGCATGAAAAGTTATTGCAGTCGAGTGCTCGGCTTACTTATTCATCACGAGAAAACCTTATAATCACTCACGTCGCGATTACAAAGTCATGTTTCATGATACTGCAATATTATTGCAAATGCAATTAATAGTTCAGCCCTAGTTGTGACCACATGGTGCAGTAAAGGACTCATTTAGGAGCAGGGCATATTAAAGAAAACTGGAATGACTGTATAATAAAGAAACTGCTGATGCAGTTATTTACTATAAAATGGGGAGGTGCAGATGTAGAATTGGTCCTGACAGGAGGAGCTAGTCAGCTTCAGAATGAAGAGAGACTAGATGTTATTAAATATTCTGCTTAGCACAAATGAGTCTGCATGCTGGGTTAACTTGATGATATTTTAACGTCCATCTGAATGGTTGCATTCCTGTTTTGTTGCAGAAGTGCAGAAGTTTATTCATCGCCTTCCTCTTGACAGAATTGCAGAGCATTTGGAGTACTGGGTCAAAATTTCAGACAGCGTTGAATCCATATGCCTGTCACTGGGCCTCTTGTTGTGTGCCACAAACTGAAATCTGATCAATAACGTAGAGGCACCATTAGTCAGAGGCCCAAAGACATGGCGCGAGTCCTAATTTCTCTTTTGGCTGGAAGCACAGGGAAGCGTTTTACTACTACTATCACAGGCATGTTGGCGAGCCCATGAATGGCACAGTGACAGACTAGATGCATCTTAACAAAGCGGAGTCCGTGGAATTTATCTTTCCAGTGGAAATTTATTTAATACGTTTACATAAGTTCCAGAAATAGATCACGCTTTTACATCAATTTCTGTGATATTAGTATAACATTTGTGTGCTATAAAAAGCCTTTGTTTTCATTCCTTTAGGGGTTATTGGTTTTGGCCATAATCTTGTCATTTAATCATTTAATTCTATTGGTTTTCTAAGGATTTATATATCACGATAAACCCTGTCATTATAATAATAATAATAATAATAATAATAATAACATTGCAACCGGAAAGTCCCCCATATTCTCACGGTTTCCACCATCAATTTTAGAAAGTAGATTTTTTTTCTGTGCACTATTTTCCATGTGCTTTAATAAAATTATGGCTATTTAGTTTCTTTGTTGTGTATACCTAAATCTTATGGTAGATTTGGATATAAGTTGGAGTTAAAAAAGAAAGAAACAAAAAGTGCCATTCACTTGAATCCTATTCAAGTCTGTATATTTTACATAGCAGCTACTTGACTTGGCTGGTGTGTGTCTGTGGATCTCTGCCATGAGGACAGTGGGCCTTTCAGAAACTGAAGGAAGGGTTTGGGTCTAGCAGGTGCAGGGACTCACTCTTATATGAGGAGCAATGGAGGCAGCAGCAGCTGTGGTAGGGAGGTGTTGATTTAATGATATCCGGAGGAGACAGACATGCACAATTTGAACCTTTTGGATGAGGTCGCCCCAAAGCGTTAATCTATTTCCTTAGCCCTGCGCAGTTCTGCATTTTTAGGTTTTATGAATTATTATTTCCAGGTTCAGAAGCGTCCAAAGCCATTCTGCTGAGGTTGTTTGACTTGGGGAAAAATCTCTCATGCCTGATTTTTCTCTTTCCTTCTCGTTCCCAGGTTGCAGGCTTTAAACCTCCCAAAAACACAGCCGATAATGTGCGGCATCTGCTCTCCAGCCACACCCTCTTCCTGCCTGTAGAGGAAGCGGCTTAGCAAGCATGTCCTCTCATCCCCAGTCTGTGCCGCCGGGCCGGAGAGCTGTGGACACAAGGCACCTGCCAAACCCTGCCACCCTACCACTGCAGCTGCAACGGGCGCACACGGTAAGGTTTTACACCTGATGCATGCAACCATTAGAACGATTCTTAACCTACCAGCTTCTCAGACTGGAGAGGTACTCCCCCACCCCACCTGAAACATTCCCAGTTCACAACAGGGTGTACTGGAATAGTTCCTTTATTAGAAATGTAAGTTGAAAGTTCATGTTTTTGTTGTGGAGACACATTGAAGCCTTTCTCATTATTTCCACCAACACACCCTCATTATCAAGATTATATTCTTCTGCTCTCAAGGGACAAAGAAGTCTTTCAGTGGGGAAGCCTCTTGCTGATCTAAAGTTAATTCTTTGACCCCCGTTGTCTGTTCCATTGTTATCAAATGTTTGGACTTCAAGGATTAGCCCCCAGGATCTCTACAGCTGCACCTGTTGTTAATCTGCAGCTCCCACTTGTCAAAATAACAAGAAGATGAGGTTTGATGGACTGTGTCCTGCAGCCCCCGACTTGCAGAGGTGCTGGTTTACAGTAGCTTAAAGGGTTACTCCAGCGACCCGAGTGAAAAGAGAGGGACAACTGGGGAAAAGTTGGCTGACTATTACAAGATAACAAAAGAGACATACGATGGCAAATATTTTTATATTTTTAGGCTTTTTATTATGATCAGGTTCATTTCTTTTGTTGTTGTTTTATTTTTCCAAGATGTGTGGTTCTGGTGTGCTAAAATGCCGCTATTTATTTTCTTGTATTCTAGGAAGTTGGACTGGTTGACTTCCACTCTCATCATGCCAGGGACTACAGCTCCCATCTGGCCCAACCCCATCGTCGTCGTCCATCACTACTTTCAGAGTTCCAGCCTGGAAATGAAAGGTAGGGGCACCCTATCGAGGAAGCATTTCACACATTCCCGCTGTTTTTAAAAGACGTTATTCTGAGTTTTATTTTCATTATATTGCCATTTTTTACTGCTTTTACTTTACTGAATATTGTATATATGTACACTCACAAAACAGTCTTAAATCAACCACTTAAAAATGGGCATGGTTATTGTAACTGATGACCTTAATAAAGAAACTGATTTAACTTGTTTTATGCTGGCAACTAGTTTTGTTAAATACAATTATCTTTACAAAAGAATATCAAATATATGCCTATTAAGTTTTTGCTTTTTTTGAGTCTAGGAATGTTTAAACATAGATCATGCAAAAATGTCAGTCAGCCAGTTTGGAATTCATTCCCACTTTAAGACTGTGCCATCCTCCTATTCAGTCTCATGCCGTATTATTTCACCGAAGCCTCTGCCAGTTAATCCTCCCCCACAGCAGTTCTTATGTAATTGGTAGCCACAAGCCGTTCCTTTATAATGCGAGTTAAATGGTTTTGCAGGGCAGTGGAGCTTCCAGTTTTTTTTCGTTTTTTTTTTCATTTTCAGTAAACCAATAGTAAATCGGGCAAAGCATCTTACGAACAGTGCTTTGTCTTTAGAGACTCAAGTCGTGTACCTGCCAATGTTCTGTATTATGTATATATCGGTCTGTTTTTGAGGATGATGACTTGATGAGTAGTCATAAATGATTCATGTCGATGTTTTGAATTTTGCATGATGCACAGAGAATAGGTCACAACATTTTGTTTTAGTAGATATTAATGGCAGAATGCCTTCGATATGTTACAGGAGATTAAAGTCGATCTTTCTACGAAATCACCTTGCTGATATTTGAAACATGCAGAGTGTGCCATCTGTAGAGCAGTGGCTGCCTTTCAAGATTTACAGTATTTTATGTTCACGGTGGACTTATAAGACCAGATGGTGGAGTGCATGTTGCATTGGAAGCTGTGTGTTAGTGTCTCTAAGCATCACTTTATTATTGTCTGCATTTTAAAACGTGGTGCTGTGCAGCGGCGCTGTTCAATGGCTTTTAGCCTTGCCCACAGCATGAGAACACTGGGTCATGGCGTGATAAACGAACAAGCACAGTGCTTCAAATGCTTCCCACCAGTTCCTGATTTACTGACACACTTCATTCAATCACTGGAGCTTTGGCAGCCTGTCGGATGACTCACTGCATACTTCTACAGGGCAGATGCATCCTGTATTTTCTCCAGCTGAGCAATGAATTTTCTTCTCTGCAGATAAAAGATAACCATCATATCAAAAGTGGACATACAGAGAGCTTGCTAGCGTTTCTTTGTGGAGACTGTGAAATAAACCCTTGGTGTTGCTGTCGGGAGTGTGGGGGTGGGGAGGGGAGTTGAATAGCTCAGACCTTCAGAATTCATTTAGGAGGGCTCTTGGTATCAAAACTGAAGGCCACATTCTACGTTCTCATTGTCGTCTGAATAGTTTGAAAATAGCTTTGAAAGTGTCTGTCTGTTCTTTTCTTCGATTAGTGCTTGTGTTTTCATAAGTCTCCTTAGTTCTGTGCACTTTTTTTTCAGCGTTGTCATGGTGGTTCATGTTCTGTTAAACATAAGAACTACTATTTAATTACAAACTGCTTTTATTTAAGGACATGGTATTACTCTGAGCGTGTTCTCCTTTACCTGCTCTGTTGCACTGTAGGCGAGGTTAAACCATACCTATTTGTTAATGCTCCAAATTTTCCCCGATTTTTGAGTCAGGAAACGCCAGGTTTTCCCACGTCTGTGCTCCTTGTTTGTTTAGTGCTCATCTCTGCTGCAGGCCATATCTGTCAATCTACTTCTTCACATCTGTCTGCGATCATCCCGCCTTCTTGATTAAAATGAGAGAATGTGTTTTACAACCTCCTCAAAGGGGCAGAAAACCTTCCTTCCGTGTTTGCTTAATACCCACTTCCACCTGTTCAGTCATGGGAGGACTGCTGGCAGAGAAACTGCTGAACGGATTTCTCTTTGCTGGAAGAACAAGTGCAAACAGGACTCGTGCTACGACATGAAGGGTACAAAAACAAGGGTCACTACGTTTTCTCATCGCTGAATACACTACTATAAAAGTGATATCCTGAGTGTTTTGGTACAGTGATGAGTAAGCTTTCTGCTTTTATAGTAATTCTTATGAATTGTTACATTGCCATTTCAAATTTTTTTGACTTTTCAATATTCTTTATAAATGAAAGTATTCTTTCTATATTTTTAAATGTAATGCCACCTCTTGTTTCCTCGTTTGTTATTCACACAGCAACCCATAAGCCACAGTACATCACGGGTCCCTAAATCAGGTTGAATTTGGAGAAGAAGAAAAAAAAAACATAAAGAGAAAAAAATGATTTTGTGCAAGTTGTTGAGCATTTATGTTTATGATAGGATTGATTCTTTTTTTAAAATCATTTATAAGCATTTCTGTCTCCTGGTGTTTCAGCTCTTGGGTAATGTGGTTTTTGTTCAGCAACATGAACAGAAGTTAGGGACTTCACCACATATTGCATGAAGCTTCTGGAGGGCTGCTCTCCCTCCTCTTTGGGCACTTTATCAGATTCATTCATCCCAGCTGTGGTAAACGCAGCCAGCACTGTGCCGCGCACAGCCACATAACTGCTTCTCTGGGGAACAACGGAGTGATTGGCAACCACACCGACCCGCGCTTTCACAATAACGATCTGCTATCGGCACACATAATCTCCCTTTTCGTCATAATGGGGCCCAAGCCAGTAAGAATGTCATGGAGCTGTTAAGGGAAGTTGTGATGAGTTGCCTCGCCGCCTCTCCCCTTGCCAGCTCCCCTCTTGCCGTCTCCCCCACCCCACTTCCACACACATCTTTTTCTCATCCTCCAGACAAACCCTCCCCAGGGACTTGATTATTCAGCTTGCTCACAAGAGTGAGCGGGGGAGGGAAGAGGAGCGAGGGAGAGGAGGGGGAGATGGACTAGAGCTTCATGATTATGTAAGTGCCAACCCCCGATGCTGATGGGGAAATATTCCACTGAATGAGAGAGAAAATATGTCGGAGTCAACGTTGCACACAAGGATTATAATTTTATCCCATGTTTTTTTTCCCCTTCCTTATATTTAAGTACCATCTTGTGATCCCAGAACACAAACACCCACAGTTTTGCTTCTTTGCTCAACTCCACTGTCAGCCTTTTAACGTATTTATATCCGACATGACATATGTCCATCCTAAATAAATGTCTTGCGTAGTTTAGGGGTGGCCTCTATTATAACGCCACTTCTCCAACACTTCACAACATGGAGATGGGCTCCGTGATCTTGGCACTTTGAGAAACCACACAGTAGGCCATTGTGGGCCTGGACCAGCAATTATGGTTGTGTTTTCCCTTTTCTCTTCAGAAGCCACTTCCATTTTGACACTGGCAGCAAAGTTGCCGACTTTCTGGCATCTGCCTCCAGGGCAGACTTTGACACAAAGTTCCCTTCGAAAGAACAGAGAGCCATTAACAAGTGGGCTAGTAAACTCGAGTGCGGTTACGTTTAGGAAGGAGTCCTTTAGCTGCACACCAGGGAGCTCTTTTTAACTGCTTTGCTGTAATTTGTGCTGATAAATTTTCACCAGCACACTAACTAGTTTAATGAATTCAATAACAATGATTTACAAATTAGAGCTGCAAATGCAGGAGGTCTTGACTAGATCATAATGGTAAATGGAGAATCCCTTTATTGCAGGCACTGCTGGTTGTGTTTTTTTCTTTTCCGGTTATCTCGACCATTGGCGGTACTACAGAGGGACTTTCACTCTTGCTATCCCTCTAAATAAAGCGCTTCAGGTCTTTTACTGTTAACTATTGTCTTCAAAAGTGCACAAATCCTCCAGAGCCTGGTAGTGACTCAGCATTTCCAGTTTTCCCTCTTTGTTTTCCACTCACCAGTCCTGACTGTAACTCATTCCATCTTTCCATTTTGCAATAACATTCGATCGCTGATATGTCTGTTAATCCAAATCAAACCAGCTTGTGTGCGTGTGTTGAACACAGCTGTAAAGATTTAGGGCAGCCTGATCTTAAACTGTATCTACCTTTAAAATCTTGTGCTTTTATACTTGCAGTGAAAGGGCACACGCTAAGCTTACGCACTCTAAATGAATATATAAATGGCTCCAGACCTTTTATGGTAATTGAGATGTGTAAATGCAGTTTAGTTGGATCATTGTGCGTAAACACCATAACCAAACATAGTGTCTCAGTTTGGATTTTTATTATTTTTTTTTAATCTTCTTGTATTTGTGTTTTCTTCTGTCAATCAAATATAAAGCATTTGGAATTTGCCTAAATGATGAACTTTTATTAGCAATATCAGCTGGTCAGGATTGAATGAGTGACTCTACTAAGGGCAGGGCACGTTGCATAACACAGTATTTAAGAGCAGACTGAGGTGTGTGTGTGTGTGTGTGTGTGTGTGTGTGTGTGTGTGTGTGTGTGTGTGTGTGTGTGTGTGTGTGTGTGTGTGTGTGTGTGTGTGTGTGTGCGTGCGCATATATATATATATATATATATATATATATATATATATATATATATATATATATATATATATATATATATATATATATATATATATATATATATATACGTTAATGTTTTTTTTTTTTTAACTTTTTGTTTTGTTTTTAACATTTAAAACGGTAATATTGGCAGAAAAGGATCTGCATACCCTAGATCCCATGTGAAATGAAATGAGAGGCACAGCTGAATATGCTGTAGCACGACCCGACTGCTCTGTACTTGTTGGTAGTATCTTGTAGACAGTATTGTGCAACTGCAGAAGGGATGTGAAAACAGGAAGGTTGAGGCACTACACACAATTATGCACCTTTTTGTGCATAGTTTACAAATTTGCGTGAAACCTGAATTCATGAACATGTTTATAAAATGAAAGTGCACATTTACAGATGGCCTTTTTTTCAACCCCTTTCACATTTATTACATTTTTGCTCCTGATGACCAGGGGCAAGCTGTTTAGCACACAGTTGTTCTGCTCTCTGTAGAAAGGCTCTTCTGTCCTGTGAACTGGCTGCGTCGTGGTCCACTGACTCCAAACAAACCTTAATGGAAGCTGAACCGATTCTGAGAGCTAACTTTAGCCACAACCTCTTCACCTACTTCTGTCTCGTCATTCTTTTGTAGATGTTTGTAGATAAAGAATACATTTTGAATCGTATAACAAAAGGATCCTTTTTTATATTTTAGATTTGCATCGAGCCTCTCTAATGCACAACCTTTAAATGGTCATAATGAAAACATGACATCTGTTCATCGTGTCATCTTGTCTCAGTGAATCTTTACTACTTGATGTTTTTAACCCTTTACTGTGTTTGTGTGTTGACTACACATGGCTGCTGTTGTGCATAAGTTGTTCCTTTTACGCCAGTGGTTCCAGTGGTACGAAATTTTGTGACAGAATTTTTTTGTTGAGATGTTGTTCACATAACAACCCCCCCAATTTACTTAGATGTGTCATCAGGAAAACAGGTTTCATCGCTCACTACAACCACAGACCACAACCATGTGTCTCAGTTTCACGCAAACAAAAATGTAAAAGAAGAAGAGCTTCAATGTTATCACGCTGAACTTTACCCAAACAAGCTATTAGGATTTTGAATGGGTTGCCAAACTTTAGAATAGTTTAGTTTAGAAGTGCTCAATAAAGAGATTATAAACTGTTTAAGATGGCATCATGTTTGCAAATTTGTTTTGTTGTTGAAAGTCCATGTTGGTGTTGGCTTTAAATGTGGGTTTTAGGGAATTAAGACCACGGTGACGTTGGTTCCTAGTTGAGTTTTTGGCACTTGTTTTTCTTTTTTCTTTTTCAGGATTAGTGTCCTTTCAGTTTTTTCAGTAGCCTCTTCACCACTTGGCCCAGTGAGTCCAAGCGGAAGTTTAGTCCTACACAAGACAAATGGGACACACATCTTTATATTGGATTTGAGGGCTTCTTTGCTTTTATATGCTCATTAAGAAAAAAAAAAAAAAATCTGTTCTCGCAAAAGCTCTTATTTCATTTTATAATTTAGTCCCTTTTTTATTTTGAACCAAGATGGTGAGTGAATACCTGCCTGTCACATGTCCAACCTGAAACCAACCATCCAGCCCTCTTTCATCTCTGCCTATAATCATATTTGACTCAACTTTAATTGATTTTGATATTATAAGCCTTTTTTGCCTTGGCTGTCAGTCCTTTACAGGCCACAAAAACTGTTAACATGCTGATATTTGGCACACTAGCACTGAGCCATTACGCTGCCCTTGTATTTTCGTTCTAACATAGCAGGCTCTGTGAAGTTTTGGGTTAATGAAATGCAACCAGCAGGCAGATGATGTTGAAAGTGCTGCATTTGTATAAATGTGGTTTCTGTTGCACTCCAATATTTGTGTAATCTATTGTTTTTCTTTTCCATTTGTTTGTTTTTTCATTTTGAAGAGGACAAGAGCAGCACATTCGTTACGATCACATCTACCTGTCAGAGCCCACAGGCCAGTCAGAGATGGACTATGCAGAGATCAAACGCCCGCGTTTGGAGATCGGACCAGAGCCTCTGGTGAGGCCTTCATCCCACCGACAGCCGCTGCCTCTGGGAGGGGCTGAGGACATGACAAAGGTCGGTACTCTCTATACAGCTTTTGGCCAAACAAAAACCGTGTTTAGACATATTTCTTTTATACATAAACATGGGCTTGTATACATATTGGTTTTGAACTGAGACCTAATAATGGCAACGTGCCACTACTCTAGGAAACTTTAATTTCCCTAAAGAATATCTTTCTTTCTTACCCCTGAAATTTACTATTGATTTATCTCTCCACAATTTGGTTTATTTGCTAATCCTTCCTTAAAGAGTCCCAAAGGATGTTATTAGACATATCACAGTGGAGGTTCCAGAAGGAGATGCTGTCAATTTGAGCTGCATCCCTGTGTGCAGCGTGGGACTGTGGGAATTGTGAAACTATGATTGATAAATAATAGAGGTGACCTAGATTTCAAAGGACTAAAAGAAACTGTGAACTGCAGATCAGAAAGACTTGCTCGCAGGGTAGAACTGCCGTTTGGCCGGCGTTCCTGACCAATACACAGCGCCTGCCAGGGAAGGCAGACAGCCAAATAATAGCAAAAAGATGCACCAATAACAAGGTACAGGGGAGGGGGTAAAAAAGGGTTCAAATGGGGGGTGGGATTCAGGAATGCCAGTGCACTCCCATCACAGTGGTGAGAGCTGTAAACCCATTACGTAAGTGAAATCGGATCCAGTCACTGCGTGGAACAAGAACACCAACACGATTGTTAGGTTGAAAGCAACACGCAGCTGAAAATAAGGCAAAGGGTAAGCGTAGAGAGGCGCAGATAAAGGGGGGGAAAGGGAGAGGGAGGTCAAAGGCTGACAGGAAAACAGGGAGTAATCCAGTCGTGTCAGCCAAAGCTGATGTATGAAGCTCAACTACAACGTCTGACAAAAATACGGAATCACTAGTGTCAGAGGATGTTCGTTCAGCTGTTCTGTAGAGGGGGAGGGAAAACCAGGTCGCACATGATGCAAAACCATTTTACCAAACAGTCGGGTTCGCTGAGAGCACACCTGTTCTCAGCTGCATTTGAAAGAAGCAGCTCTAAATCTGCACTTTTACTTTTAAGCTCAGGTTTCAAAACTTGAGTACATTTTAACTTCTGATTTTATCTGTTCTTTTTTCTTTCTTTCTTTTGTTTACATTTTAAATCATGCTTTTTATTTAGGTGATGTTTTAATGTCTCCGTAGAGTACTTTGTTGTTAAATTGTGCTGTACAAATAAACTTTCCTTGCTTTAAATAATGTTTAAAAGATCTAGCAGAAGAAAATGTAATGGAGTGACTCAATTGTGAAAAAACAACAACAAAACTACAACAACAAATGAATGTACTTTTCGGAAACGTAGGTCTGCACAAGTTTACATTGTCAGGTAAGAGTCTATGCTGCCTCAGTGGGTGAACAGGAGCTGTCAGCTGGAACAGAGGAAGAGATCATAAGACGAATTCAACAGGCTTATTCAGCACGATGCCATAAATGTACCGTCAGCTGTACTTTCAAAGTGGATAATGCTGGAGCGTGATTGATGAATATTATTTTTCATTATTCTCCATACCACAACACGAGAGGAGGAGCAACAGAATACTGCAGGCGTGTTGATGTGCGTCATTTGATCAGTTAGCTGTCAGTGTGGAAACTATCTCAGCTGTTTGGAACGTTTTCATGAACCGATAGGAAACTGAAGATTGGAATCTTGAAGGCAGTCTCGGAAGGTTTTCTTATTTTCACACAACCACTGAGTCGATCCAGATTAGAGCCGGACAGAACAGCCCATCAGTGACTGGGGGAAGTTGTTTTTTTTTGTTTTTTTTTACGTTTAAATGTCCACCGAAAGATCCCCTCACTTCAAGCTTTTATGAGACTTTTGCATGACTGACACTTTCCATCTGTGTGATTTAGGTTTTGTTTTTTTAGCCAAATTAGCAACATTCCCACTAGGTTTTCTTAAGAAAATTACAAATTTATTTATAAACTTTCATGAACTTTACATGCTTGGTGTCAACAAAGTTTAGTCCATTATGCGAGAAGTCCAGAACAGATATCTGCCTCCACCTACACCACAACTGGCACTTTGGGAGACCTGGGTCTCCACGGGGCCTTGCCAGATGTGTTGTGTATTATTTCAACAAGTGATGGTGATTACAATTTACAGTTTGTCAACATTTTCTCGTCTCAGGTTTGGCTAGACGAGTATTTACGCTTCATCTATTTGAAAAGTAAAAGTGTTCCGACAGAAAACTGTGCTTTAAGCATTTCTTTGACTGGCATAATCTGAGGTTTGATAAATGGTCCTCTTGGCGCAACTAAAGAGGTGTAATCACAAGCCAGCAGGCTCTGCCAAATGGCCATTCCCGTCTAGCCAAACCTCCTTATTTAAGCCGTGTGCACACAGAAGGTGTGAGGTGAGCAGCTTGTTGGCATTGCAGCAGCAGGGTGCACTCTCTATCTCTTTCTCTCTCGTTCTATCTCTGGATGTATTCAGTTACACTTAAGATGGGCCACCTGTATCTGGAAATGCTTTAAGTGCAACTCAGTTAAGTTATGCCACATGAGTGTGTCTCGAGTCCACGAGGCACCATCCATCACTGCAGCAGCGAAGACAACTGTAATAATAAAGAGGCTTGTGGAAACACGATTCTTTCCGGGACCAGAGGAGAGTTGGCGGGTTGGTGACCTGTACACAGGGTAGCAGTAGTGAAGGTGTAGTGTAGACGAGATCAGAAGACGGCCTCAGAAACAAAGCCGCTGTGTAGGACTTTGTTTCCAGTGTTTTAAAACACAGTCAAGGAGAGCATTGCTTTTGCTCAGAGATCCTGTTGAACACAAAGTCGAACCATCCCAGGAGCAGTTTAATTGTCTTGGTATTTGTGTGTTGGCATGTTTGAGACTTGCTGGCTTTGGCAAACAGGATTTGTCTTCATCTTGGACAACCCCTCAGCATCCTCTGGCACTGACATTTTCAATCACAGCAGGTCTGTGGGGCTGTAATGCTGCCTGCCTAGATCAGATTAGCCCAGTTACGTAACATTCATTTCACATGTTCAAAAATAACGTAGAGCAAAACACAAGCTGGATCCCACACAGGAGGTCGTCTATGCAGGATTAACTCCAGAATAATCACACAATCCAATATAGGAGCACGTATACAATCACTCATCAGAAACAAAAGGAAATCTGCCCCTGCAGAACAAATGAGTCCTTCCCCCATGATGCTGTGTGTTGCTGCATATTCTGTGTAAGTAAATTCAATAGCAGTTGACATCTTCATCTATTTATGTACGTATGCATTGGAGTAGTCATATCTAATAATTACCAAAAGATGAAGTGATTAATCATCATCAGGATGGAGCGTGTGTAGAAAATGGATGAATCCACTAAACGGTTACTACTCTGTATTCACTCTCAGGCACCATTTCTTTAAATATTAATAATAATAATTAGTAAACTTACTAATATATTAGTTAATGCTGATATTACTTCTATTCATATTTTAAAGTATGAAAACATTTTGCAGATAACACTTGTTTGTGAAATAATAGTATAGTTGTTTTTTTTTTAGAAATAGAAAAGAACAGTGAATCAAATTGAAAAGTTAAGTAGGAGTATGTGTTCTGAATTTATTAACCATTCACACAAACATAAGTTTTGAAAACAGTTGTTATTCCTAAAATTAGATAAAAAAAATCTCTGAAGAAAATGAGCACCAGTCTCTGCTTCGTGTCAGTGGTGGCATCTTCCCTGAAGGTGCTGATGGACACATCTTAGATCCTCTTAGATGAACCGTAGTAACTGGTCAAACGGAGCTGACTTGGTTTTAGCGTGGTCGAGTTAAAGTATTTCAATCATCTTCCTGCTTTGTATGGAGTTGTCACCTTGCGGACATGTCCTGCCTACAGTGCAGCTGGCGCCGCAGCACAGTGCGAGCAGGTTGCGTCCGGTTGTCGCTGGTGGAGTTTGTAAAAGTGCCAGGTGAAAAGCGAGGCCGGTGTTGGCAGTTATCATTAACTCGTACCACTGTTGCTCTGAACAAAATCAGTCAGTGGCTGTCTGTTGACTGGAGATGCTCCTGTCAGTGCACCCGTCTCAGTACGTGCACTCTCCTCTAACCTCTGCCGTCTGGTACTGGCTCTTCCCAAAATGAATCCAACATCCAACAACTCCAGTAAATACATGCACACTGTCCCTGAACAACCCCAGGGCTACATGGTAAACCTCTCTGATGATGCATCATAAATCAGATTTTCTGAGCTGACGTGTTGCCTGCCAACATCTCCGCGCCTCCTTTTAGTTTTGCTCCTCACAACAATTACCAAATTCTTCATCTCATCCATTAAACATCTGTAATGTTCCTTCACATCAGTGGTAGTCTTCGTTTTTTCCTTCTTTCTTTAATTAGGCTACACAAATCAACTATTTCAGCTTAATCCGTCTTAGCAGAAGGGTTGCCACAGAGGATCATAGTGTGCACATCGATTTGGCCCGGTTTTACCCTGGATGCCCTTCCTGACGCAACCCATATGTATGGGGAGAGACAAACAACCATTCACGCTCACGCATACATGCACCTATGGGAAATTCAGAGTTGTCATTCAACCTAGACTGGACTGTGGAAGCCGGAGTACCCGGGGAAAACCTGGGCTAGCACGGGGAAAACATGCAGACTCCACACAGAACTCTCGCCGGGCCGGCGAGGGCGCAGTGCTATCCTCTTAGCCCCTGTGCTGCCCAACCAGGCCACACAGATGAACATTTATATACATTAATATTCATTCATGCATTTAGCTCCATTAGCTGAAATTACTGATGGGGAAAAAAATATACTGCAGACTGTCATTGTGTATTTATGCATTTAGCATCAAGCCTACTTGCGGTAATGATCAAAACAGAAGCAGGACAGATTCAGCATCCACAAAGGGTCAACAGGGGATTCCCTCATCGCAGTCATTATTGAAAATCATCGTTGGGTAATGATTTATTCTCACAAGAATAGTTGAGAGCTGAATAATTACCACAAGCTTAATTTAAACATGACAATTATTGGCTTAACTAACAGATACACACCTTTTACATGTTTAATCTGCACGTCTTGAATGTTTCAAAACCAGGATTTCACACATGTGATAAACGATGTGAGGCTGAGCCTGCAGCCTGCACTCGTGTGCCGTCCTGCCGAGCGGCTGTGGCCTCACATTCATTAGTGACACTGAGACATCGCCCCGGCTGTCAATACCCAGAGGACTTAATTACTGGCATGCGTTACCTTCTGAAAGGTCTACGTGAAGAATATTTGAAGGCTTCTTGTGGAGAAGCCAGCAGGCAGTGCCATCACAGTAAGAAAGGGACACTTTCAACAAGAAATGAGACGTTTATTCTTCTCTTTATTATTAAGTTATTATTTTTGTGTTTCGCATCTCCAATCAACTACTTTTATTTTCAAATTAAAATAAGACATTGTTTTGAGATGTAAAAACGACTAAAGGGCTTCACCATTGTCTTTCCTGTCTCTGTTGATCCTCTGCAGGAGCGTGCAAGTGCCATTGGGAAGCTGGAGCCCATCTCTCCCGTGAGCCCGGTTCAAATGGACCCCGACTTGGAACTGGTCCCAGCTCGCTTCTCCAAGGAGGAGCTGATCCAGAACATGGACCGTGTGGACAGGGAAATAACCATGGTGGAGCAGCAAATCTGCAAGCTTCGCAAAAAACAGGTTTGTGCACAAAGTGATGCGGTGGTATTTATATCACCTTAGCTTCTTCAACTTACTGTGGGAAAACTGTGGCTGTCTTGCTGTTGGTGCCTGCATTTATTTTCCATCTGATTAATATTTCAGTCCTAGTACTAAGTGTTGCCATCATTGTAGTGCCATGAAAGCACTAGTACTGGATGTCAGTGTGGACAAAAGGCTGGCAGTTAATGAGCTGTAGCCAGTTGGGTTTATATTTTGTAATCACACTAGGATGCTTCGGTTACTTTGGGATGTAGCAGTAAATTAGTCTTCCTAGATCATATTATATAGTTATTAATTGCTTTAATCGTATATTATTTAGGATGTAGCGTAATATATCTTTTTCTGTGTTAAAGGTTATGTAGTAACAGCTTAGTGACATAATTCATCTGCATGTCTTCACTTTCTGACCAGACTAAGAGGGAGTACACTAGGCCTTATTTTGTCACACTTTCATCCTTTGTTGGCTTTTCTTAGTATACTTTTTTTTTTTTAATTTAAGTTTGTTTTTTTAATTTTTTTGCCCAGTATGACATTACCTGCCAGGCACCAGTTGGGTATGGATCAAAAAACACCCGGACAGTTGCCATGTTTTAATCGCTGCATTCAAGCTGTTTGTTGCTCAGCATGCACCAATTATGTACACACATTTTATCGGGCATCTGCATCCTCTTTTCTTTCCTCTCCTTTCAGGCTTTTTATTGAGGAGCGAAAAAGACGCTCAAAAATATGAGGCTATAAATAACAGCTTCCCTGGGGGAAGAGAATGACTGTGGAGGTTTTTGACTGCAGAACCACGCACATCCCTGCCAGAGCTGCCACACTATGCTCAGTTGGCCGCTTACCATGTTTAGTAAAGATGCCCACTCTTATCCACACAAATTCCTCCTCTGTCACGTATGCTGCTATATTAATCTGCTTGTGTTTGTACTTAGCTTGTTAGCTTTGATTGGAAAGGGTTGTTTTCATTTACAATAGAAACAATTATATGCATTCCGAAAAAAAGGTTAAGAACTATCAGACTGCATTGAATCAAATTGAAACAAATCCAGTTATTCAATTTTAAAATGTCCCGCAATCCTAACAGACCCCATGGACTTCAAACACTCCAGTTCTCTTCAAAATATATTAGCAGAGTAAGTGCATGTGCAGTGGTTTGGACATGGGTTACAGCAGTCATGTCTCATGTCAGTGTAGCTCAGGATAGCAGGTTTATTTATAACATTGAGGTGAGTTTGAGAAGGAAGGGATGGCGGTGGTCTGCTCAAGAATGTGCATATTTTCCTGACCATATGCTCACCCGTGGCTGTCGTAGCAAAGGATGATCCATCCTGCTCTGTTCTGGTGCTGATCCCTCCGAGGCTGCTTTCCTCCCTCCTGGGGCCCCTGTTAGGAGGTGAGCAGGAGGAGTTAAGGGCTTTCTTGAGCAACATCAGCTGGAAGCACGAGACTTGGCGACACTCGGCCTGAGCTTTCAGACGGCGAGTCGCAGCTGACTGCCCTCAACCAGCTTGACATGCAACAAAGACTGAATCTGAACATTTTTAGCAAAATGTGTTATTTTGATCATTTAAAGCAGTACAACTGAGTTAGTTTTTCATGAATATTTGATTACTTTTATGAAGGGCCCTCAGTTTCTCCCATACCAACTATTGGCAAAAGCCTCCCAAAGTGACTTTGAACTCCTGTCCGTATCGTTTCTGTGCATTGCTTTATGGCACCAAGAATGATGAAACTGGTTTGCAGAGCAACAGCGGACATCATGGCGGAGGCGACTAAAAGACTCGAGAAAGAAGTGAAGGAAGAAAAATTGAGAAAGCGAGCAAGCTAGAAACTGAACAAGAGTAAACCTGGGACAGTGTGGTGAAAGTGGCTTAACTTCGTCTCCGAGCTGAAGATGGCAAAGGATTCTTTGTGCTGCCTTTTAAGTGTAGAAACGTTGATCATAAAACAAAAAGTACTTTTGCATGAGACTTTTTGCATTTGTAATTTGCGGCTGCAGTAGCAGGATGGTATTTGACCTCGATCATGTCTCCTGAGTCTCTGGCGGACAATGCCCCCTGCAGACACATTAAGTATGGCCAGAAAAGTTGCACACGGCCCCTTCTATAAAGCTCAGACCCCCCCCCCCCCCCCCCCCCACACACACACACACACACACCACACAACGATTAAACCTTTCCTATTTCCTTCCACCTCTCACAGGTTTCATTATTAGTCATTTACTGTTCTGCTGGTGCTGTAAAGAGCCTCTGAGCCTTGTGAAATTACACGGACGAGTCAACACTATTTGGTCGATGCCAACGCTGTTGTCACATCTTAGAAAATTTAAGTGTTTTGTGTGTGTGTGTGTGTGTTATCTATATGTAGCACAAACCTGTGAGCCATTGTTCTTTCCTGGAAGATGAGACCATTTGGGCCTTGATGAGTGTTAATCTTCATCTTTGTGTGTGTGCTTGCAGCAACAGCTGGAGAAAGAAGCCGCAAAGCCCCACGAGCCTGAGAGGCCGATCTCACCGCCGCCCAGTGAGGCCAAACACCGCAGCCTGGTGCAGATCATCTACGATGAGAACAGGGTCAGTGTAAAAGACACACAAGCATGCACACACTCAGTCTGTGGCTCACCACCCTTCACTTTAAAAAAATGCCCTGAAATTTGAATCTGGTTTAACTTCATCACGTGTGTAGTGTGGTTACTAGCACGTATACAAATTCTGTTTGTACAGTTCCTGGAAACAGAACGAGATGACCTCTCAGGTGCACCTTTATTTATAAATAAATAAATACATAAAATACCCAAGTCTAGTTATGCCAGTAGCATTAAATCATAGCGCTTCATAACGTGTTTGCTGCTGCTGCTCAAAAACGGCAGCAAATTTTGGGGAGCTGTTGCATAATAAACAACAAAAATAATGTAACAGACATCTGTCACTTCAGAGTGACTGCTGCCACTTTGATTTTTCTTGTTTGAACAAATTGGTGGAAGACAAAACAAAATACTCTTGTCAACAAAAACTGTCAACTATATTTCATGACATACCTGACTGTTTTCTTCTCAACCGTTAGGGAAAGCTGAACTCTTCCCTGAGAGAATAATCTTCCAAAGGTTAACTTATGAACAGTGATGAATCACATGCGTAGGTTCAGAATGTGCAAAGAGTAAAAGGTGACACATACTGACACAAGCTTTTGTCTTTTCTCCTAGTATTGCTGATTGATCCTTTTTTCCAGAAAAGATAAACTGTGCAGCTCTGAGGTCATATGAAGCCATTACGAAGTGGTAAATCAGTACCAGCCTCTGCACCGAGTGCTGCAGAGGTGTGTGCAAAAGATGATGCTTAGCAGGAGCAGAGAAGTGATTCTCAGTGTTCTCAGTCCCCCTAGTGGTTAGAAGAGCTGCTCTCCTTTTTTATGGGATTTGGCATTTAAACTTGGAATTCCTCTTACAATCTATACTACACCTCATTCAGTCTATATGAGACTTCAAGACTCTTATTGGAAATGTGAAATTTAGTCAAAATGTCAGATTGTGCTGGACAAAAGCTTCACATGTCTCTTTGAGACATTTGACAGGACTGTGTTATTTAGTGCCAACTACTGAATAACCACAAGAATACCCTGAGAAACCCCATCATGCATAACTACATTACAACGCTCCTGTGCAGCAGAAACAAATAAAGTTAAAGTGTCACTCAGGTTTGTCGTCTGACCTCTGTGACACGGCCCGCCCAGCCTGGCTTCGGCTGGATCACTAGATAAAGCTGCTTCTTTTCAAGTTTTAAACGCTCATCAACTCTGTCACGTCATTTTATATGCATTGAGTAACTTTTAATGAACATAGCTTTTATTGCCATTTCTTTCCTCTGATGTCCAGTACTTCACCCAGAATCCACTTTCTTTATTTTCTAACATATATTTTTCAGTACTTGCTCATTGTGTTAATTTTGACAGTGAATTTATGTTCGGTTTTGGTCGCAGTCTTTTGTCATCATCTTTTGATTCAACTTGACTTTAGTCTTTTGTCACATGATTTGAACTTGAACTAAATTGACTATAGAATTTGTCAATTTTTATACATGAAACATAAAGGATTATACTTCTTGTTTTTTAATTTTTCTTAAATTTGAAATCATTATTTAGACCCTAATGAAATGAAAAACCTATATCCCTGTGAAGAAATTGTATTAACCCTTTGATGCCTGATGTCACACAATGGAAAAATAAAAATAAAATATTTAATGCATTCACAGAGTAAAACAAAAACATTAATTCGAAAACTGTTCCAGACAGAATTAGGAGTGTTTTTAATTTAAATACATATTAAAACACTTAAAATAAAAATAATTTGCAGTGCATTTCTTTCAAATATCAGGCATCATGGGATTAAGATTTAAATGAGAAATGCATACAAACTCAAATTTGCGAGACAACCATAACTTACTTAATCGGACCTACTGGGAGAAAAAAAGTTGTTTTTTTTTTCTCTCCTCAAATGAGCGTGTTTACAAAAGAGGGAAAAAAGATAATAATGAATAAATAAGAGGTGCCAGTACTCCTAGTGTCACAGTATAAAATAGTATAAAATAATACATGGACTAACATGTTGTTTGTAACGGACCGCGTTTGACAAGAAGTTGTTCTTTATACTTTGATTTCCTGCCTTAAGCCACTTGTGGATGTCCTCTGTTTTAGTTCTGTTTAGTGTCACAAAGAGGTGGAAAATTTCCATAAACTTCCCAGACATGGTCTATGGGAAACTTAAGAGGGGGAGTTTTGGATATAATCAACCTTTAGTGTATGTGGCATCATTCTGTTGAGGAAGATTTGAAAAAGAAAAAAAAAACACAAATGCAGTGCCATCCATGGATTTTTTTTTTTTTTTTTAAACCTTCAATACCTCTGAAAAAGTTTAGTTGTCCTGTATTTGGGGTCTCTGCTACTACTGCTACTACTACAGCTACTACTACTGCTACTACTACTACTACTACTACTGCAGCAGCAGCTGGCACCGTGTCAGAAACCTGAACGTGCACAGTACAAACGGAGCTTCAAGCCTTAATGTCAGTACGTCACCAGAGGGCTCGAGAGATGCAGAAAGACGAGGAGCAGCCGGCACAAACGCGCTCAAAACTCAGACAAAAAACAAACGTGAGGAAGTTTTGATGTTAACTTTAAGATGCTGCCTTTCAAGCAATTACGAAGCAGAGAGTCCTGCAAGCAGGCCATCGTGTATTTGAGTCGGTACAGTAACTAGTAAAAGATTAAACATTCACTAATGTAACCCAGTATTACCATCCCTAACTGGCTGAGTTTAGTCCTTGAGTCCAAACAGTGGGACTTGAACAGTTCTGCTGTTGGAGGTTTTATGAAACTAAATGAAACGGACCTAGATGAGGGTTTTTCTGGTGGAGAAGCAGACAGTGTGCGCCCGTTAAGGTTACTCAGCCGTGTGGCTGTACACCGGCCGAGCTCTGCTCTGTGACCTGGTGTCTGGACAGTGTCGTCCGTCCCCTGTGGGCTCCGTCTCACCAGATTTCTCGGGAAGGATTACAGCAACATTTCTTCTGACAGCCTATTGTCAAACCCCGGGATGACTCGACTCGTCTTCACCCGACTCAGATATTGAACATGGCAGTTAATGGGAGCGAGCACATGACGAGGCAGCCTCCCTGAGATCACATTATAATAATTCTGTTGAGCTGTGTTTAAATATGCGTGCCTTTTCTGTGTTGAGTTGGTCCCTAAGGCGCTATCTGTGTTTTTTTTTTTTTGTTTTTTTTTTTAATGTTTGTATTTTGTTTTCCTTTTGTTTCCTTGTTAGACGTACTTGTAGCTGCATTTCCGTAGGTGCAGTGTGAGTTCCCCATCTCAACTGTTTCGAAGGATTGTGTGACCTGTTGGAATAAATAGTTTGATAAACAATGGTGCAGTTGTGCAACTTATAGCTTATAAAGCCACTAAACCAGCAAATCTTGACAGTGTCATTATGAGCTGGGGGGTCGTATCTAAATAAGTTATCAATTCATCCAACACCTGTTTGAATGATCTGCAGTTTTGAAGAAGACATACTCACTGCAGGTTCCTTTCAATGTTGAGTTTTACACGTGAGGCATGTCTTGCAGTATCCCAGACAGGAAATGAAGCGAGATCCCTGTGGCATTTGACTCCCCAAGGATGAAAGTGACTGGTTAGGAAGCAACGTAGAGCTGCGTTGGTATTTGGATGATGTAGAAATGGCTTGTGCAAATGTGCAGCATCCGTTCTTTTTGTTTTGTGTGTAAAAGGAGCATGAGAGGACACTTACAAACCCTGCTTGTTGGTTTGTGTTAACTCAAGACAGTCCGTGGGCGTGAAATCCTCTCAGGTCTCGTATGCAGCCAGCATGAGTCTTGTGTAAACTTTTGGAGCACATCCCAAACACTTCTTGTGTTTTCTCTACAGCGAAGGCAGGTTCTGGAAAAGGAAGCGGCACCACGTTGTGGGTGGTGAAGAATAAAGGCCAATTCGCAAACACTCACTGGATGACTTGGGCCCTCTTATCATCTCTGAAATTTCCTACCACATGTGTCCCTTCACAGACCCGCTCTCCGCATGCAGCGAGTGTATAAGTCAGGGCAGGGCTTTCAGATGATTACAGGAAATGAAGATGGAAAGCAGCACAGCTGTTGCGTGTCATTAAGGAAGGCCTTTTTGATCGATGAAACTGAGCGTGTTCAGAGTGGAACGAGGAAAGAACATATTGAGCTAAGTTGAAAGAAGTACTCTGGGAAACAGCCGGCGCATTTTTCTTGCAAAGCACCGCTGCAGAGGGGTCATCCAAAGACAAAGACAGGCATCCTAAACTGACATCTCTGCATGTTTCCTTAATGCCCCTTCTTGGCTTTCATGGATTGTTGTGGGTAGTGGGGGGTGATATCTGCCTTTCATCAGATTATTAGATGAGCACCTGAGTCCCACGCCTCCCCTCCTCTCTTTTCTATTCTTTCTCTCCAGCTCACTTTGTACTCCCACTTCCTTTCCTGCCTGCTGCTCTTTCTCTCAAACCTTTCTGCTTAAAGGAGGAGAGCCATGTTGTTTTTTCTTTTTTTTTTTTTTCCCCGTGAGAGAGGAAGGGGAGCTGAGGCAAGGAGCTGTGGCCTTAAAAGCGCTAATAATAGTGCATCCATCTCCATTCATCCATGCATCCCAGCCATCCATCCTTCCACCTAGCAGTGGTGTAGCTTTAGTGATCTAGTGAGCATGTTCACTGTGTTGCCGTGGTGATGGCAGAGGTGCAGGCTGGCTTATGTACTACTTCTGCCCGTCTTTCTCTCACCAGAAAAAGGCAGAAGAGGCTCATAGGATACTGGAGGGACTGGGACCCAGAGTGGAACTGGTAAGTAGAGATTCAGATTGCATGAATCATTTTGTTATCTTCCTTTCACCTGACTCCGTGGTTTTACAAGGTCAAACTGGGATAAAGGATGCTACAGAAGGAGGAGGAATAAGACTAAATGGCTTCATGTTAATGCTTAAATGCAAGCGGTAAAATAGAACAAAAACTTCAACAAAAATCAAGTTTATGCAAGATGCTACAGAAAACAGGTGTTGCTCTGCCTCAGTGAACGCTCATGTCATGCATCTTCTTTGGATGGAGTTGGATTTGATTGCTGTTAAAGTTTTTTAGGGGTCCCATTATTTGATGGTAATACATTTTGTAATAAAGGTAATGACCACATCAATTACTTATACTCATACGGCCTTCATGTATGTGACATTTCCAGTCTGTTTTGATGATCCTTTTCCCCTCTGCTGTTCCAGCCTCTGTACAACCAGCCTTCCGATACCAAACAGTACCATGAAAACATCAAAATGTGAGTCTGACACAACATATGCCAACACAAGTCCTTATTTATACACATTTTGTTATAGACAACCAATAATCCTTTTAATATTTACAGGAGAGTTCACGATTGGTCTGAATGGATTTTTTTTTTTTTTTCAAATGTTTAATTTAGATTTTTGGTTATTTAAGCACGTTAGTCTCTGTAGTGGTTCTTCATCACCTCAAAAAGACATTCTTTTTCTCCACCACCATATTTATTCCGTCCCTCCCTCCTTCTTAAAGAGTATTGACAAGATTTTAAAATAGGATGACACAACGTGTTATTAAATTAAATATAGTTGGGTCACATGGCAAAGAGTCGCCAGCCAAATACCAGTCTGAGTGGTTCAAACCCCAAAAGGCTTTTCCAGAGTTCCTATGAAGTAGATCACGTATAAACATGGGTGTCCTGTTGCCATATAATACACAGATACTAAAGTCAACACACTGCAGGTGCTATCGTTCGGCAGTTCTTTTCTTTAAAGTCAAATCCTCATGATGACGCACACTTCCGTTTGTGGGAGTTTAGTGATTAGTTCCCGGGTTGATGGCTCTGCTGCTCCTGCTCTGTGAGTGGATGGTGGAGAGTCAGCTGCTTTGTCGAACCACTAATGGTTCACCACAACAGTTTTGCCTGCTTGGGAACATTTTCTATAAAAGTTGACATAAGAGCTGAAACTTCCAAATTATACAAAGACTATCTCTTAGATTATTTTGTGCGTCTCTGAACAGGATTAGCGGCTACCACTATGAAATAAACCACATGGTAGATCTTTTTTTTTTTTTTTTTTTTTTTTTTTTTTTTTAAGTCACATTTATGCATCGGATGTGTGTTAGATAACGGTGTTCAGGGCGTGTTTAGGTCCAGTTAGGTCTGGAAGGACTTCTACTTTTGGAAACATAATATGCATTGAAGTCCTGCAGTCCTGTTTTTTTTTTTTTTTCTATGTAGAAATGATCAAATATTTTAGCTCTGATAAATGGGAATGCAACAGTTAAGATTTTTAATGTGTAATTGCACTGATTTTAAATAATTGACACTGTGTCTGGATAATCGGATTCATTCATCTGCATAAATATAGCTGCTTGAAACCAACAGATGTACCATATTTTCACATTATTTTCTAACGTGCTGCTAGAGTTGACTGACGGGCTCATCGGGTTGATGCTCATTGAATTAGATCATTTCTCTTTGTTCTTCCACTGACATATCTGCCATGTCCATTTATTATTTTTTTTCTTGAGAAAAAAGCCTGAAAAGACAAACGGGGTATCTATTTTGTTATAGTCCTGTATAAATGAATTTGATTTTTTCCATAAAGTTTGTGCGAATTAAATTATTAACTGGCTGACTCTATAATATCGTGACATAATATTGAACAAAAAGACCATCGGATTGAGTCATTTACCCGTATGAGAATTAATCGTAAAGAACAATGTCACCGTGACAGCCCTGCAGAGATATAACAGCAGGCTGCTTCGCTCGCTTACCGTAGGGAATTAATTAATACGTCACTGTCAGTTTTAAGTGTTTGTGGATATCTGTTGAAATCTGTCATTTATGCTTATAGCCATCTATAAACTTTAAAGGTCTTCAACTCACTGAGGTACATCAAAAGACTGTTGTAGGGTTAGGATTGTTTGCTATAGTTTCCATACCAACAAGATGTGTTTGAACTATTAGCTGCACGGCGCTGTCTTCACTCCTTTTGATCGCTGCAGCGTTTGATCAGTATTATTGCCTCAAAGCAATTAGTCGAAAACTGCTCTCACTCCATCTGTGTGTCTGTGTCTGTGTGTGTATGTGTGTGTGTTATTAAATACCAGTGTGTCAGTTTGACTGAGCACAATTGACTTCTTTGTCGTGGTAAATGGTTTGATAACACTGGCATTCATCCCTGGTGGGATAGATGACTACCAATATCTCTGTGGATCTCATGGTCCCCATCCCAGTCGTCCTCCTCCACACGCAGTCAGCTGATGATAAATGTGCCAATATCTCCTGCTTATGCAGATACTGTGAAGACAAATTCAAGCTTTGAAATTCAAGCTTTTCCTCTGTGTTGTCGTACCAGTGGAGAACATCTGTCACAAGTATGCGTGTAATGAATCTTTCAGCCATCATGTTTTCAAAGTATTATGTCAAATTACAGGGATCTCTGATATCTCAGAAATGGCTTGGGCTTAGAGGAGGACAAAGGAAACCTTTTGTGGGGTTTCAGGGACGCTAATCTTTTGCCATCTGGTGTGCTGAGGACAATACCATCTCTGTCTCTAGATAACTTGCAATTTAAGTCCTTTTTTTTTATTTTTTGATTGGTTCTCAGGCATTATGGCGCAATACGTGGTCATTGTCTTTTTGACCAACTTGTACCAAGACATGGTGAGGTCTGAATCGCCCTTTTAATGTACATGGATTCTCATTTACCCTTGAAATAAATGTCTTAGGATGACCCGTCCTGGTTTATAAGGATGTCTCAAACGGCAAAGACCAGTGTTACCAATGTTCTCCCGTTTCCAAATCCTGAGTAGTATTTATGATTTGTACCTGGTGCTTTCAGCAGGATCCATAGAAGCCAACGGATGATAATAAAAGCACCCAAGAACGTTTATTATTGTACATGTAAATCCTGTTTTAATACCCTGTGTTAACCATCTGTGGTGGCTTCCACGTTGAAACACAAGTTTTTGTTCTGTTTTAGTCGAGCGGACTGGAGGCTACTGTGGCTCTGCCTCTTTAAATATAGCGGTCATAATGTTTTGATCACACTGGCATGCATCTGGTGCTGTCGAATCTGTTTTACACTTCACTTAGTGAGCTTAGTGCACGAAGACGCTCTGCTCCACTGCTGCTTGATTCTTTATTTTCTCTTCATTAGTTTCCTCTCAACGCAGATGTAACTTGACAATGGTGGTCGAAACGTTAGTTTTTCCCCTTGCCTCTGTTCTTCATTCTTCTAGCCCATGCAGATTTTTGAGGCCAGAGTAGCTGGCTCTGAACCGGTGCTTTCTTTGCAATTGGCAAAGAATTGGTTCTAAGTCGGGCTTTGAAGGAAAAACCATAAAAGAAGCATTTTGTTGCTGCAGAAGCACAGCCTAACATGCAAATGATGGTTATGCAGGAGGGAAGCTGAGCGATATGCTAAATCATACAGCTTTTAGTAAAAATGAACAGGTCACAGTATTTCCCTATTTCCTCATATGTGGTGTGATTTTTATTTTTATTTTTTTTCCTCCATTTTTTATTTATCTATTTATTTATTTATTTATTTTTTTTTTATTTATTTGTTTTTGTTATTTTTTATTTTTATTTAATTTTCCCCCCTGCACATTTTCACGGGACTCGTACAGCATCAGTAGTTGGCTTCCCAGTCTTCAGTCCCTCCTTGTGTCCAGAGGGAACCTGCAGCTCAGCCGACATGTCTAATGTAAAGACAGATTACATTAATCATTGGGGAATATGACCTTACAACTGACAGATTAAGTGGAGGGAATAAAGCTCTGTCTTGCGGCAAAGAAAGAGAGGGGAAACCAAGGGGCTGCCTAAGGAGATTACCGGCCCTGACCTTTATTTGAAGCTCTGTGTCTGGCTGTTCCCAGCGCTGACAAGTTTTATAAGTTTGTCTCCCCTCGCTGTCCTTTCCACCCGAAAGCAAAATTGAGTTTATCGAGTGGCAGAACTCAAGGACGGGCATTTGTCAGCATTTTATGTGAGAGCATGATGTGACTTTGTTTTTCATTTTATTTATACTGTATAAAAATGAGGCTTTGAAAGTGCTGAGGGCAAAGAATGTGTAGTTCAGCTTCTGGAGACCATATTTGGTTGTCATATGTGATAAATTACTTAGAAGTCTAAGCACCATCTGATACCAAGTATTTCCTTGAATGTTCTCACCCGATACCTTTCTTTCTATCTCTCCATCTACTGTTCTCTCTATCTCTGTTTTTATTTTTTTATTGTCTCAGAAACCAGGCGATGAGGAAGAAGCTCATATTGTATTTCAAAAGGAGAAATCATGCTCGTAAGCAGTGGGTAAGTAGACAACTGTGTTCGTGGTTCTCTGTTGGGCTTACAACATGGCAAGAAAGTGCAGGTTTATGCTTCAATTCGCCTTAAAATGTGCTCTCATCTTCATCTCAGTTGCACTGATAGACAATCAAACAGAGACACAGTCTCTCATTTCTTTATTGAACACGGGAATTTTAATATTTGCAATGTTGGAAGGTGACAAAACGTGAGTAGTTGGTTGAATCTCCTCATGCAGCCATGACGTCAAGCAAGTGCTCGATGAAGGCGCTCAGGAGGAATTTAGGACCGTTTATCCTAACAGAACAGCTTCAACAAAGGAGCACTTGTGGGATGTGTCTGGTGTGAAGGTGTCTCTGAAAGTCCATCCACTCCTCCTCCATGAGGTTGAGTTCTGATCTGTCATTGAGGCTCTCCAAAAGCTGGATTTTCAACTTCTGAAACATTTAAGGCCATCCTGCTTCAGCTGGTGGAAGTCCCCCATTAAAGGATTTTGTAGGATATTTAATTTCAGAATTGATTTTCTCCTCAATGATTGCAAGTGGTCCATGCCGCAAGGCAACAAGGCAAACACAAGTGATGATGCTCCCTCCACCATGCGTCAGTGTTGGAATTATGACTTGATGTTGGTCAGCTGTTCCCTCTATGTTCCATACATGGAGCTAAACATTTAATTATTAGTGTCATCAGTCCACAAAACCGTCTCCCAGAAGCATTGCAGAGTGTCAGAGCAGTCTTTGGTACGCTTCAGTAATGTTGGAGAGCGCTGGCTTCTTTCTGCCTGTTCAGTGACTCATGAACAAACATGTTTGCCAAGTAGCAGTGACAAGTTCAAACATTTAACTGTAGGTTTTGGATTCTTCTTTATCTCATTGAGGATTCTGCGTTGTGCCTTCGGAGTGATCTTGGCCGTACGCCCACCTCTAGGAAGACTATCTACTAAACGGTCTCCATTTCTAAACAGTTTATCCAACTATGGACGGATGGATGTGTAAACACTTTGAGGTTACGTTTTTTCCTTTTCCAGCTTCATGCAGATCAGCTGCTCTTGATCTTAGATGTGACCAATATCTTGAACAAAATGAGACCTCCGAAGACGTATAATTATATATAATATGATCTTTGTATTTTATATCCCTGGACTCCAGTTGTCGAAGTAATAATTTTTTTTTGGATTTGCTTAATTATTCCTTCACTACTGTCAATGTGTAATAGGTTTGTTCAATAAAGACATGAGAACTTCTTTTTTTTCTAATCAGAATCATATTGTGCTTGTCTATTGTGATTTTTGATGAAAACTCAATAAACTTTTTATTTCAAAAGGATGCAATAGAATTGGTGAGTGCAAAGGCGGTTTGCATACCTGTCTTGCAGCTTTGTGCTGGATTCACTGTGAGCCGAACACTTGTGTAGCATCAGTCTGATAATACCTGCCTGTGACTGAGTGAAACTCAGTCAAAGGGCACGACTATAAATAAAGCAGAGATCAATGAGGTGAGCTCGGATGTTACAGCAAGGCAGACATATTCAAATCAAGGGGTTTGACAGAAAATCGGTCTCGCAAATCAAGTCCACAGCTTTGCTTTGAAATTTGCCGGTATCTACAACAAAGATACAATGTGAGGTGTTTCCAGTTTCTGAGACTGTGTTGGGGGACAAGTGTGCAGCAGCTCAGGGGATGCAACCGCATTCACGTGGGTGAGTTGTAGGTTACAGCCCACTGCTCTCGCAGGTTGTGCTTAAGTGGGGGAGGTAGCTCCATGGAGGGAGACATCGCCTTGTGGTTTATGAGCCCCTTGAGGGTCATGTCTTCACCACGGTTAATGGGCTGCATTACAGCCTGCCTGTGAGGAGAGTAGAAAAACAGAGGACTGCTGCCTGCCAGAGTCATGGTTCAAGGCTCGGCTCTCCGTGGAACCAGCAGGCGTGTAGCAGGACACACCGCAGACTGAAAGTTAGATGACTTTGCTGGGGATAATTACTGAATGTTACGACAATGTGAAACATTTTACCATTTGAGGGTTGAGTCAGTGCTCCATTGGCTGTGTATTCTCAGGATGAAGACAAAATTGAAATGGGTTACTGCTGATGATTAATGTTGAGGGTTTTATCCTTCCGTGATACTTCAGGAGCAGAAGTTTTGCCAGCGCTATGACCAGCTGATGGAGGCCTGGGAGAAGAAAGTGGAACGCATTGAAAACAACCCGCGGCGCAGAGCCAAGGAGAGCAAGGTGCGAGAGTACTACGAAAAACAGTTCCCAGAGATCCGCAAGCAACGAGAGCTGCAGGAGCGAATGCAGAGGTGAGCGATGACAGCTGCGCTGAAGTTGCAATAATCACGTTTGGAGCCTTGTTACTGCTGCTCTCACCCTAATGTCTCTCCACTTTGGAGTGACGGATAATCTGTACTTTTTTTCTTTTGAAGCCGAGTTGGACAGCGAGGCGGTGGACTGGCCTCATCTGCAGCTCGCAGTGAACATGAAGTCTCTGAGATCATTGATGGATTATCAGAACATGAGGTAAACTCTCTGTTAAAGGTGGCCTAATCTTGAACTCTCTCTGCTGGACAGAAATCTGAATGTTGGATAAATTGAAGTGTCCAGATTTCACCCTAAAGTAAGCAAACTGGTGTGGATTAAAAAAAAAAAAAGTACACCCTTATAAACATGGAAATTATATTATAGAGCTCTGCAAGAGAGTAAATATATATGTATACCGTATTTTCCGCACGATTAGGCGCACCTAAACGCCTTCAATCGTTTCAAAAGCTGATCATGCGCCTAATAATACAATGCGCCTTGTATATGGCCCAGTATTAAAACGCATACAGGTCTCAGTTACGGTAAGCAGCCGCGACTCGATTTTCCCTCGTAATAGTGCGCAGTGCATGCTGGGATACCGGGAAACTGGTTTGGTTCAGCGCTGTTGTGTCTGTGTGAACACAGATCCTTTCTGCAGTGAGGATGTCACACACACTCTCTCTCTGTGCGTGACTAGCGTTCTATTGTCAGGAAATATCACAGAGTGTGGCATCGTTTCATACAGCGATGATCTTTGTAAGAGTCAAAATCTCTGCGGAAACAGCCCAAGCAGCTAAAGCTCTAAGTTACAGTGTGATCGTTATTTTAACACTGTGATTTCCAGCGGAATTATTTCTTACATATCGTGTTAAGGAATATAAGTTAAGATTTATCTGAGAGCCAGATGCAGTCGTCAAAAGAGCCACATGTGACTCGCGAGCCATAAGTCCCCGACCCCTGATCTAATGGATGCGTTATGCATCTAATGGATGCATAACGCACCGTAACTCCAGCCTCTACTTTAGCGCCTTATGCGAAGCGTTTTATTAAAGGTGCGCCTTATGATGCGATGCGCCTTATATATGTAAAAATAATTAAAATACGTCATTTATTGAAGGTGCGCCTTTTGATGCGGTGCGTCTTTTCGTGCGCAAAATACGGTACACGGGTTTATGCAAGTATGGATACAGATTTGGGCTGTTCACAAATACTGTGAAAAACAGGATCTAATCATGTCGTCTGATGAAATCTCACGACACAGACTGTTTCTCTGCCATGTGTGATCATAATTCTTTTCTGGAATGTCATGACACCCTTATCCATCGATTTAACAGTCGTCGTGAATTCATTCTGGATCAGGTTGCACCATTTAAATCTAATCTGGTATCCAAGGAATCAGCCTGTCCCTGGATAAATGAACGTATTCTGAACATGAAGAGACGGTGTCGGAAAACTGAGCGTCTGTGAAAATCTACTGAACTTGAGCTCCATAGGTTGCATTTCAGGGAACTTGTATCCACACTACATGAGATGAAAAATGCCAGTTTGGACTATTTCTGCAAACTAATTGTTTAAAACAATTTTGGGCAAAATTCTGGACATTAAAGACAAAATTCCAATGCCTTCATCTTATAATCCTGTTGTCATGGCACCTGTACCCCATACGTGGTCCTCTTAATTCAAAAACACAGGTTGATATTTCAGCTCAGGTAACCAGAATGAAACCTTCCCTCTGCCCATTCGATGCTCTTCCTTGTAGATGAACTAGGTTTTGTGAAATCTCTACCTAAAAAACAAATCTGGACCCAGCAGATGACAAACATTTCCAGGCCTATTTCAATACTTAATTTCTCTCCAAAATCTTAGAGGAGGTGGTCTATGACCAACTGGTTTCCACCTTAGAGAAGTTTGATGTTTTTGACATTATTCAGTCTGCTTTCCGCAAGCATCATTCTACTGAAACAGCTCTACTTAATGTGTCTAGTGACATTATGATGTCCAGACTCTGGGAATTGCACTGTTCTAGTCTTGTTAGGTCTGTCCTCAGCATTTGATACTGTGGATCATCACATCATGTTAACAAGACTATGTGACCCGGTTGGAATGTCAGGTCCTGTTGTAGCGTGGTTCCCTTCCTACTTGTCGGGCAGGAGTTTTAGTGTCCTGGCAAACCAGCTCCTGTCTGACCACGGCGACTTGCTGTGCGGAGCACCACAGGGTCACTGGACCAGAACCTACCGATGGTCCCTCTTACCCGTTTCAGGACCAAAGGAGACCGCTCTTTCCAGGCTGTTGGGCCGATGGAATGACCTTTCCCTCTCCTGACGTTCCTTAGACTCTGTTGATGCTTTTAAGAGTAATCTGAAAACCCACTTTGTCCTTCAAGCATTTTAACTACGGCAGATTAAGGGTTTCATGAGGTTTACATTAGTAAAGTTAGTATAACAGGTGTCATACCGATTTGCATGAACCACATTCAACAACACTTCAGACATTTCTCACTGATTTTTATTAGTATCTTATTTTTCTCTTTTCTCTATTTGTAATGTGTTCAGTCTGAACATCATCAGCAGTTTGAGCATCAGTCACTGCTGCTGTTGATTTTTTTTCTCCTCTGCCTAATACTTTCATTATGAACATTTGACTTGTAGACAGAGACTGTCAGCATGGACGACAAATGTAAAATTAATCAATTCTTTAAGCCCCAGAGTTGGATTGAGCTGCCTTCAAGCATTCGTGCCATTTGGGAAATTCAAAGCTCGACTGAACTTGATTGAAATCAGTTTTAGTTCCCTGCAGTTGGATTGTCTCATCCCGAGGCTGTAAATCGAAGAGTGTCACTACTTGCATCCGCAACAAAGCACCACACGCTCTTTTGCACTTTAATATAACTTATTGCGGCATTAGTCTTTAAGCAGAAATAGTTTCTCTTTGTGAATCAGCGTATTTACGTCAGCCCGGTGGTTTCTTCCTTTTGTTTTTGTGGCTTGTGTGTTGGTCAGAACACAGAGAAACAAATGCGACAGCTGGCAGTCATCCCTCCTATGCTGTTCGACGCTGAGCAGCAGCGCATCAAGTTCATCAACATGAACGGACTGATGGACGACCCCATGAAAGTGTACAAGGATCGGCAGGTTATGAATATGTGGAGCGAGCAGGAAAAGGACACTTTCAGAGAGAAGTAAGTAAAACACTTTTTTTCCCCTCCCCTGTAGATTGTAAGGATTTGTCAACTTTTATGAAACATCTGATTAGTTTTCATTCCCATGCATGTTTCGTAGACGATGTGCTCGACAGCTTCTTTTTAGGCAACAAGAGGAAGTGTGCGTTATTCACTCCCTCTGAAATTTGTGTAACCCATAAAGGGTTAGTAAAATGTTTGTAAGGAAGTGGATCTTCCCCTTGCGTGAGGACTGAAAGGGGAGGTTTAGGACTGCAGAATCCATCGCAGTCTACACAGTAAAGCTGGTGACTTCCAGCCAATTTGTGCGTTGCACGTCCGCTCATTTACGAGGACCGTGTGACATAAACCGTGTCATCTGCACGAGTGCAAGAGGTGTCTGCATGAAGCGTGATGAACTTGTCACAGCGTGGACTGAGGGCAGCGACTGCACGTACGACTGGATCGATCGACATTCAGGCGGGGAGACGAGAAGAGCAGAACAACATAGACATTTGTTCTGAGACTTTGCAGGAAAGTTTCCACGCCATTAAACTCTGCTGAAGATGAGTTGAATGCAAATGTGTGAGAGGCTTCAGAGCAGCTGACCAAAAATGTGTTACAAATTCAACCTGGTGCACATCCGCAGAGTCCCGTTGGGTTTGCAGATGTGAAAACAGTATTTGAAGCTTCATGTGTGAAGGAGCTTTCGTCTCCTCTTTAGGTTACACTAACCTAAAGAAAATAGTTTTACTCACGACTGTCGGCAGGAATATTTCAGAATTTATTATTCAAAGTAAGGATAAATGTATTTAAATTAATATTTTAGTTTGTTTAAATATATTTAGATTAATCAGCTTTGTTCTTTTTTCCAAAGGTTCATTCAGCATCCCAAAAATTTTGGCCTGATTGCATCTTTTCTGGAGAGAAAGGTATGAAATACTTTTGTGTTATGTTATATGTTTTTATATATATATATATATATATATATATATATATATATATATATATATATATATATAGTGTGTGTGTGTATGTGCGCATGTTTTCTTTTTGGTTGTTTCAGCTTTTTTTTGTGGTTTTCCTGTGTCCTCACAGGAAGTTAAATGTGACATTTCATTTTTCAGACGGTAGCAGAGTGTGTGCTCTTTTACTACTTGACCAAAAAGAACGAAAACTACAAGAACATTGTGCGAAGGAACTACAGACGCAGAGGAAGAAGCCAGGTATTCTAAGTTTAAGATTGCACTCTTAAAACGTACTGTGTGCTGTGTTTGTCGTCCAAATATCCACTTGGAGTAAACATTGCAGGTAAACCTGTTAACTCTAGCAGCCGTTTTTTTTTTTTTTTTTTTTTTTTTTTTTTTTTTAAAAGTTGCTCCGCTGAAACATGTAAAGAGCATTGCTCTCTGGGTCTGACTGTATCCTTTGTTCTTAAACATGTTGGATGGCAGGAAATTACAACCACTAAAATGTACCTCATTTTTGCTATTTAAAAAAAAAAAAAAAAAAAAAAAAAAAACATTTTGAGATGCAGAGTAGAAAACGTTTCAACTTGGAGAGCAAATGGTGCTTCTGTAAGAATCCTGTATATAATAATAATAATTGATTCTTTAGTCAATTGTTTGATTAATCAATTATTTGTTGGTTTAAAGAAAACTATTTCTATTTTAAAGATTTATGCTTCTCATAAAATTCCTTGATAAATCAACAAAACGTGTTAATGATTGTGTATGGAATGAACAGTTTGAGAACAAAAGTTGGCTAAAGGTAGCTCTACTGGGCTGATCGTGGGATCATCATTTAGTTTTTTTTGTCACACATCAGTCCTGTCGTCATCACGGATGCTTCCCGTCACGAGTTATTCCCGCTGACGTGTCCTCAGAGCAAGTGCTTTTGCCTGTCTGTAGGGATGCTGTCTCCTCAGCTTCACTGAGGAAACCTCGGCCGCATTAATGTGTTGGTTAAAAGCTGCTACGACAAGCTCACAGGTGGAGGGAGCAGAGACATCCACATGTTTGATGAGCAACCCTGCTGTCGGAGCTGCTGATAGATCAGCTCATGCATGTTCAGACACGGTGCAGATTATTTTTCAAGATTGGCTGGTTTTGTGTCCTGCGAAAGGGAGGTGTGTGTGTGTGTGTTTGCGTGCGTTTGCGCGTGCGTGCAGCACATGATGCTGCCAGACCATGTGACTTGCATTAATTCTTTGGACAGGGAGATTTCAAAGGAGGGGGGAGCGAGTGCATTAGTGAAACTGTGCAAATGGAGAAAAACAATGTGCAGTGATGCATGCATCTTCCTTTTTGTCCTCACATCTTACTCCAGGAAGAGGCACACGTATCAACTTTTTTTTGTTATTGGGGCAAGTATAGAGTAGAAAAGTCCAGCTTCTTGATCAGGTTGCTTGATTTAAATTGTGAAAGGTTTGTCGGTCGGGTTGCGTGTCTCTGTACTAGTCTGAACTCTAACCCCAAAAGCCCAGACAGGCAGGAAACTGGTAAGGAAGTGGTTCTGAGTGCTTAAAAGCAAATGTTACACAGCAGAAAAGCAGTGCAGTAATTTTGGAACTTTCGTATCCTGTTTTGTTTTGACTCTGAGTCAAATGAGCAGCGTTTCTGAGCTTAGTGCAGCTCTGTACTTGAAATAAGCGAAACTAAGATTTTAGCAACAACATAAAGAGGAAATGTTATTTTTTTGTCATGTTTCTTTTATTATCGTCATTAAAGCGTCAGTCAGCCTTTTTTTATTTTTTTTTCCTCGCTGTCAGCAGTAATGTCTTACATACAGATACTCCAGTAAAGCCACTAACCCGCTTGATATTCTGCAACAGCTGAAAAGTGCACATGCTCATATTAACTCTGCCTTGTAATCAAAGAAAATGTATCTGCTCTAATGCATTCCTTTCACAGACTTTGTCATATTAATCAGATGTCTAGAATGTACAATTATTTAGACATTTACTGCTGTTTATGATGTATGTATGCATCAAAGATGTACTTTTTACAGAAACACTTCAGTCTCTGCAGTTCATCTTGGGATTATCTTTGTTTTAGAGCACCTTCTTCTTCCCGTCTGATTCGTTGCAGCAGGGCCAGCAGCAGCAACAGCAGCAACAAGTGAGCCGGAGCAGCCAGGAGGACAAGGAGAAGGAGGAGAAAGAGAAGGAAGGAGAGCGGGATGAAGAGAAAAATGAAACGGAAGACAAGGAAGATGGAATGAAGTGAGTTTCTCTTCGACATGTCAAGCAATCTACTTGTTCTTATTTATGAAGTTAAAACACTGTGCTGCAAGGATGATTCATTAGAAAGGCACACAGAATCTGAGAAGCAGCCAAAGCTGTGTGAGAATTTTCATACATTTAACCCTGTACTTGCACAAGTGATCTCCCAACTCAATTCACTTCTCCGGCTCCCGATTCGATAAACATCTAGGAAATGGGTAGGAGTATATTTTGGAGAGCGAGATTGGGTCTTGAAATCCAATCATTGCTCCCTGACATCCAGCCAGACTTTCCACAAACTGCAGAATGCAGCATTCATCGGTTCCGTCTATTAACACAGCTGTTTTCCTGTTTGTGTTTCTGTCCCTGCCGATGGAGCAGCAAGTCTCAGTTTTTAAATTCAGCTCCGATTTTGCTGCTCTTTGTTGTTTTAGTGAAAACAAGCGGTGCAGTTGACATGGCTAGCGATTTGAAATGTCTCTGCGTGTGCACGCACGTGTACGTGTTGGAGAGTTTGTATGAAATGTGGCTGGGTGGGCGTGCAGGTGGGTGCAATGATCAAGGAGGAGGCGTTTTCTGGCATGCTGCCATACTTGCCAGCAAAGGATGCAAAACAACAGATGGAATATCATGGCTCTGCTGCCTGAAAGTGAATAAATATCTCATGTGTGTATTGAAGCTCCGTATTACGTCGTCAAGAGAAGCTGTTTGCCGTTCGCTGCAGTTGTGGCGGGTCATATTTAGAAGCAGATGGGTCAGAGCAGAAGATGATGACAAAGCGTTGCCTTCCTGCGCTGAAGCACAGCCTGGGGACTCTGTGACTACTTGTCCATGGTGCTGCCTCCCCGTCACCCCTGGCACAGCTGGCTCGCCTATATTTAGAACACCACTAGCTCCTCTCAGCAAGATTAATAGACGGGGAGGAAGATGAATGGAGGAGCAGCGAGTTCATGCTCAGTGGCTATCTCCTGGCGTGACATTGTGCTGTCACTCAATAAATTATCCCGAAAGTAAAAAGAGGGGAAGTCTGCAGAGTCTGCATATGGTACACATTCACTTTAAAAAAACAACAAACAAACTAACTTCCAGTTCTCCCATTGTGCTCGACTGTGTCGCCTGATGCGTCGGACGTGGACGACTTCTGGTGTGACACCGGAATCGAGCTGTGAAGCAAACGTGTCACAGATGTAATACAGTGAAGTTTTATTTGTTTCTAGAATCAATTAAAGAGCATGATGCTTGATATTTGCATCTCTGTCTTTATACTATTCACTTTATAATTATTTGAGATTGATATTCTGTTTTGTTGAGTTTACAACAAACTCCTACAACATACAGGTTGTCTCCTAAACTTTAAACTTTTTTTTTTTCACAAACATTCATCAGACGGCAGAAACCACGAATGTAGCTCTGAGGTGGTCTGTGAATGCGTCCCAAACGCTGAGGCAGCTCTGCTCACAAGACCAGAGCCCCCTACGAAGGGTAGCGGAGCACACGTTCGGGAATGCAGCAGATTTGGAAAAGGAAATGGCAGGAAAGTGGAAAGTCAGGGAAATAGTTGGTTGCTCATTCTGAAGGATGTCATTAATGTAAAAAACAAAAGAGGGGGGGGGGGGGGGGGGGGGGGGGGGGTGGAGTGACAGAGCTACAGGAGGAAATGGAAAATGTTTGATAAAATGGAATCACTGTGACAAAAATGTAATAGTGGTCATTGGTGAATTCGCAGTGGGCCAGATTCCGCTACGTGCCGTTTCATGTGAGGTTACATCATCCTGGGAAGTCCTGCAGCTCCTGTAATCTGTTTGGATTTGGAGTCAGAAATGGGAGAAATGTGTGACAGAAGACAACCGGATACATCTGAAAATTTAAAAGGGGCAGCAGTTTCTTAAATATCCTCTTTATTACAAATGAGTTAGAATGGTTTTTAAAGATGTATTTGAATGGTCACGTCATCTAATTCCTACTAGAATCTGACACATGAAGTGGATTTGTGTCTGCAAGTAGTTTTTATTTCCAAAGGATCTAAACTATTTCTGGTCCATTTAAAACCACAATCCAGAGAAAGAGAATGTTACCATATTTCACATTATGGTAGAAACTGAGTTGTTCAGTCTTGGATGTTACTTTAAATTGATTGTGATTGTTAAAATCATATTAACATGATTGAAGGTGTATGTGTAGAAAGGGTCAGCTGTGCTTTGTGGCGGCGTCCTCCATCAGAAAGACCTGCGTTGACTGATCATAGTTATTACTATTTACATACTGCATACTTATGAGTGCACAGGCTTGATAAAAACTGTTGGCGTTTTTAGATCAGACCCCGTTATCATCCCTGGATGAAGAATACGCGTTTAACGTGTGCTGGACAACGTAAACGTGAGGCGTGTTATTACCTCAGAGTTGGGGCGAGTTGAGTTGACCAGCAGTCAGCAGTCTCCCTCTGCCAGTCCTGCTGTTGTGTTCGTTGACCACAAACAACTTCTTTCTGAGCCTCTTCAGTTTGTTAATGACTCGAGTGTCGTGTCTTGCAAAGCGGCGGACTGTCATTTTAGAATCAAGTTGCAGATTACTGTTCTATAATTGGCACGTTTATGACGTCCAAGGCTCTGAGGGTGAGGAGCTCACGGACATCCTCGTCTCGTCATCAACAAATCCCACCACGACCTGCCACCGCACGTCACTTCTGTTTACATTGGTCCTGACCTGCAATTAGAGGCCAGTATTTGATGGGGGCGAATCGACACATCTCATCATTAAACGTAAAAGGACAGGCGGCACACTAGATACGGGTGTTAAACGCGGGGTATCCGCCAGTGTAAGGGTGTGACTGCGAACTGGGAACTGCTCTTATAAGACATGTAGTCCATGCAGTAATTTAGGTTTGTTACAAGGACTGAATTTTAGCTTTGAGGGTTGAATTTGTATAAAATAATGTCCTTGTATTTTTTTCTTCAGGTAAACTAATGACAAAACTTTTAAAATGTTGTACCATTTACATGCTCCATTACTGCAAAATCACAAAAAGCACCAATGTTGTTGGCAAACTGTGTTTTCAGTCCGGTTTCTATTACGAGTATGTACATTTTATTTTTGACTGTTTACATAAGTTCAGCAATGTTAAACAACTAACATGTGGTCAGTAGTCCAATAATATATATATATATAATATGATATTTGAGGCTGTGTTTTTTGCAGCCTGTGACTGCCTCGGAGATTACTTTTTATTTATTTTATTTATTTTTGGTGTTTAGCAGCAATTTTTCCCATGTTCCTTGGTAATGCGTTGCCTTTCCTGTAAAGCCTATATCTTTGAAACCTAAAGTCCTGCCAGTAAAATGTCTCCTCGCTGTGCTGACACTTCTCGAAATGCAGGGATGACACCTCTGGAGAAGATGCAGAGGACAAAGAGCCCACTGTGGCTTTCAAGGGACGACGCACAGCCAACAGCCAGGGCCGCCGCAAAGGCCGCATTACTCGCTCGATGACCAGTGAAGCAGACGACACTTCCACACCACCACTCAACAATGAGCTCGGTCAGTCTCGGCTACAAAGCTCCAAATTTGGATCATTATGTTAACTCTGCCTGTCTCGAAAAAACAAAAACACGTTCACTCTCCACTCCCATGTTGGTTGGATTCATTATAAAGCAGATAACTGCAAACGTGAGGACATTTTTCCTCTTCCCACATGTCAGGATTACTGAAAGGTTAGGGAAGGTAACCAGGTAAACACCCCAGCAGCTTCATGTGGGAGTTATTTTGGTCCCCTTTGATCTAGCTGTGGTCTCCTGTCCCATACCACAAGAGTGCACTGTTGGTTCTTTGCCCCCATTCTTTTCTTCACCTCCGCTCTTTCACACACTGCGTTTCCAAAGCGAAGCACACAAATGGACGGGCGGGAAATAAGGCAGAATAAAACTACAACTTTCAGGGGCAATGTGTGTAGTTAAAAAAAAAAAAAAAAACAAACAACAAAAACTACTACTGAGCAGAGTTTTTGAGATAAAAACCCGTACATCAACAATGTCCTTTGCTTAGCTGTCCTTTTTTCCCACTGGTAAGGCTATCCAGCCATAGAGTATAAACAATCTTGCTGCAGGTTAGTATAAGATTTGTGATGTTTCAGCAGTTATCTACATGCTGCAGTCATTTCTGCAGCGCAGGTTTAGTCACAGGGAATCCCCAGGTGACTCGGGCTGTAGGGACTCTCAGTCAGCAGCCCCACCCCTGCCTCTGTTTGTTCTCCCGCTGGCAGCGGTGCTAACGACCCGCTGTGTCCTTCACATGTAGAGGACATTTGAGTACGGGCTGCAGCTCTGCTGTCAGCCATGTGGGTACAGCCTGGCTTATGGCCTGTATCGGGAAAGAAGCCAGTTGTTATGTCTATAATCATTAACTGACTTCTCTGCCTGGATTTCCTGCTTCCTCCATCTAAAACAAACAGCCCTTAGCGACCCATGCTGCAGTGGTTTACTGGAGAGCAATACAAGCTACCCTGCCCCCCACCCTCTTATTCTTTTTTTTCTTCTCTAATTTGTGTCTCTCCTTCCTTTCAGGCTGTCAGTCACTCCCTAACTGACTTTGTAACACCAGCACCCCCCCCACCCCCCCCCCCCCACACACACACACACACACACACACACACACACACACACACACACACATACATACATACACACACACACACACACACACACACACACACACACACACACACTCCACTCCACCCACTCCCCCGCTGCCTTCTTTAACTTGGTAGTTCTCTATTTTTTTGACAGCCAATCTGGAGATGAATGAGAGCTCTCGCTGGACTGAAGAAGAGATGGAAACTGCCAAAAAAGGTAATTCAGAGTAAACTTTTTTTTTTTTCTTCATCTTCCATGACAAGCAGCTCTTTTGCATTTAACGTGCTTTACAATAAGCTGTCAAATTAACGAACATTAGCAGCTTAAGCTCTGCCATAAAGCGCGGACAAGTAATGCGGCTGTGACTTCCTGTCAGCCGCCGCCGCCGCCACGTGCTGCAAGGTTGTGTCTGTACTTGTGTCAGTCTGCCTGGACTGGGGTTTTTGCTGCTCCTCAGAGCTGTTTCCTGGTGTCTCTGGGTCAAGCCAGTCTGCCTTTTATCGAGGAGGCTGTGAAGTCTGCCTCTTATCAGCCAACCCCTGCAAGTGCTGGAGTCATTAACTCGGGCTGTTTATTGTCTTTGACTGAAGATTACCCAGAAGTCTGTGGCTTACTTGGAGAGGTCACTGACATTCTGCCCGTTATCCCGGCACAACTGCTCTGCGTTTGTACATGCAGTGCAGGAGCTTTATTTGCAGATAGTTGGTTTCTGACCATCAGAGAGAAGTGTTCTGCTGCACACTACACCTCTAACTGGGTTTCTTTGACCACAGTAACCATCAGTTGACATTAATATTTGAAAAACATGTATATGTATATTTATAATTCTTTTTACTGTTACAATTTGCGGTTTCTTTGCAGAAGTGTGCATTAAAGGGCCTTTGTGTAGCAGCTCTAAACTGCTGGGCTGAAAGTGATACTGAAACCACGTTCAGTCTAGGAGTTTGCATTTGCTTTGCGATGTGCACCATGTCCTACAGCATGAGTTGTGTGCAAGCGTGCAACTGTCTGAACATGGTCCTGTGTAGTAATCCTGGTTAATGTCTACACTTCCATTCTTCTGCTCCGGGATTAGGGATGCACTCCATCCCAGAGGATTAGGGTTGAACATGCTTCTGCAAATACATGTCTATATGTTACAGCATTTTGCTGCCACTTGGAGGAAGTCTCAGATGTTGCGTTCTGATTTGTTCCGATTTAGAAAGCCCTACAAGTGTCTTCTATCGGGCTTTGATGTGAACATGACAGCACTGTGAAATGGTAGCAGAGTGCAGCAGATGTTGTTCGGCATGCGTCTTTTGTATCCATAACAACAGAAAATGTCATATTTGTTAGACCACGCTGAAGTCTGAGTTTTGATTGATGCAGAGATCATCGCAGCTATGTTACTGGGGATGTTTCACCACTTTATTAATCGATTTTTGGTGTGTTTGTAGTATTATTTCCTCTTCTGCATGGATGACTATGAATGCAATTGTGTAAAAAGTCAATGTATATAGGACAAAACCCACGGGTTGTAATACCTTCTTATCATGTCACGTGGTCATTTTTTTTAACATGCAAAACTAAGGATCACATACAACTACAACTACATACTGCAAATACTAAACCAGTTACAATCTGCTAATGTGAATTAATGATTGGACTTCTGTGTGTACACAGCCTTAAGTTGTCTTGAGTCAACATTTGGGGAAAAAAAACAACAACTCCCAAATGCTATTCTTCCTCTAAGAAACTCCAAGTTTGTAAACTCCGTCCTCGGATTTCTGGAATTGGCTTGTTAGGGAACTCTCCCGGGCAGGTGCTTAACATGTATATACAGTATATTCTGTTTACTCCTTCGCATGCCTAAAGAGGCTTAGATGTCCTCGTGGTAATGTGTTTATCCTCTTGAGCTAACCATATCCCAATAATGGCATTTATAGTCCTTGGCAGGACAATGGCGCTGCAGCATGGTGGTGCCAGTGAATTTTGCCTTGAAGGATACCGTGGTCTTACTGCTCATGAAGTCTAAGACCTTCGACGGCAGACATCTCGACTTTGGAAACCTACCAGCTTCAGCACTCTGTGCGCGCGCGTGCGTGCCCGGAGTTTGTAGCACAGTTTGTTTCTGTGTGCACCGTGATCCAACTGTGTGTGGTTTTATGTGGAGCAGTCCTGGTTGGCATTTATGTAAGTGCACTAATAAGCCAGGCTTTGCTTGGGTGCATGCAGGCAGCTGGATAATGGCTCCTGTGCTGCTTGGAGGAGGAGCCCATTTAAAGGAGCAGCAGGTAGAAAAGGCCACTTTATCTTTTCTCTCGGTCTCCTCCTCCTCCGTTGCTCTGTCTCTCACTCCGTCTCTTGGTCGGGAGATGGCTGCCGCCCAGATTGGCAAGAGTTGTGGAAGATTTGGCAAAGGCTCCTTTTCCCCCGCCACTTTCTCTCTTCCCTCACTCTGTGTTTTTATAAACTGGAGAGGTCACATTCAAGATGAAAAGCAGGTCAGTCAGGAAAAATGTGAAAGCCTTTATGCTTTCTCCTGGTATCAACATCAACTCGCTCCTCATCCCGCCTCCCCCCCTCTCTTCTCTCTGTACTTAGTCTCCACTTCTGTATCCTTTCCCTTTCTCCATTGTCTTTCTGGCTTAGTGGCTCTGCTCCCTCTCTATCCCTTTCCCCTCTCTTGCTGCTCTCTGTTTACTCTTGGACTGTCTGAATGTGTGTTTGTGTCTGTGTGCTAGAGTATTACCGAGAGAGAGAGTGTGAGAGAGAGAGAGAGGGTTCGAGTGAGTTTGTACTCACTCGTGCAATTGTGCATGTATTTCTGTGTGCGTGTGCACTGCTGTGCCTGCTAGCAGAGTGAGGAAGGGGGAGGGACAGACTGACGGAAAAAGGGAGGGAGGAGGAAAAAAAGAGAGATAGAGGAGAGATCAGATGAGGGGAGAGAGAGGCTGAGCACATAGCACCGCCCCACAGTCCCACTTTCCTGTGGAAGTCTTCCCAGACGACCGCCATTGGGGAGAGACGCGGCAGAGAAGAACAGACCAGCATTCACCCAAGCAGAGAGGGAAGAAGAGGAGGGGAGAGGCCAGGAGCATGTGCTGTTTTGAAGCATGTCAACCTGACACCGGCTCGTATATCAAGCCAGCTGGCAGGAAGAGTGCTGAGACCGAGCCATTTTCATCTCTGTTCTGGATCGGAAGGCCCAGCCCAGAAGAGCTTCCCGGCTGGCCCTCTGGAGATCAGACCGTCTGATAATGTTAACCAGAGCAGGGTCACGGAACGACGGTTGAAGTGACAGGCATGTGACAGACAGGAACAACAACTTTCTGGCTGCACCAGGTGTTGATTGGGGTTTCTCTGGGCGGAGCTAATGGGAATACTGGATCCTGATTGGGTGTGAGGCCACCACCTGTTTCAGTATTGCTACTGCTGATTGGATGTTTGTTCCATGTGTTGCTCCAGCAACTAAGGCCCCACGTCAACTAGAGCCGCTCAGGATTGTACGTTTTTGGGTTGATGCTTGACTATTTGTTAATCAACTTCTTTGTTATGGGTTCAGCTTCAGTCTTGCGTGTTCTGTCGGGTTAATGAGGCGTCTGACTTGCTGGCTGGTGTGACCCTCCCACTTGTAAGATATCTGTAAAAGCTCATAGGTCTCTGTCCACTTGGAGAAAAGTCTGACAACCTGCTCTTCTTCTCTTTCCTGGAGAGGCTTTTCCAGCAACCCTTGTAGCAGCAACAATGAATATTTCAGCCGAAGCACCTCTTCCACTTGAGCACTTGGCAGGTTGTTGGTTTTCAGCAGATTTTAGTCATCAGACTTGGAGATCGCCAGCACTTGTTATGGTAGCCTTTAAAAAAAAAAAAAAAAAAAAAATCAAAACAAAACGAGCACTAATAAATTTATTGTCAGTGAATATCATGTCCTCTCACATTTTCTGGATGATGTACAATTGCTCTGTCCCTTTGTGCAGCGTGTTGGCCTTAATATCAGCGGACTTGTGTAATGGATGTTGTTTCACTGGGCCTGGTGTGTTTCCGAGAGGAGAATGTTATGAGCACTTTATGGCAATTATCCTGACATTTTTACTTTTTTGTTTCTATCTTTATTATAGATAAACTGGTAGATATAAATCAAGCCTTTGTGAATTACATCGCAAAATGAAACTATCGAACAAGTGATAGTTTTTTGGTGTTTTTATTTTTTGGAGCTGTTAGTAATAGTCTTATTAGTGACTTATTGAATCAGAGCTGACGTGACGAGGCTGCAAATGGCGCTCGTTTCCTCTCCTGCAGCTCCGACTTCTTCCTCTACTCCTACTACTCCATTAAGTGATGAGATGCAGAGACCTCTGAACCTGTGTCCAAGGTTATCCTAAGATGTGTTGGCTCCGCGCCCGTTAATAACACTCCTCCTCCCAAACAACCTTTCAGGAGCCTGTCCTGTTGCCAGGTCCTGTCAGGCTGCCACAGCAAACGAGTGGGTGGTGTAAGCTAAGCCTCTTACAACACACACTGTTAATGAGCTGCCTTTAGCTAACAGTAGGCTGCTGGAGGGAGGGGGTCTCTCTCTCTGCCTCCCTCTCTCTCTCTCTCTCTCGTACTTACCGACTGCTCCCAGCATCTCCTCTTTTAGCACGCATGGACTTCAGGATTGTGTGTGCTTGTGTGTTCCATGACAGGTTGATCTATCGCAGCTCTGGCCCAGCGGGTGCCTGTAGACTCTTGTGTAAGACACAATCATGTGCTTGACTGGGTAAAGGACTACGGTTTCTTGGAACTGGGTCACATCAAAGTCAGTTAAAATATGACACAGAGTGACCCTAGAGAGGAGAGCTGGTGATGTCATTGAAGTGACTGACAATCCACCTATCACATTACCCTTCTTCTGTCTTTTCCTTCTCTGTTCCTCGTCTCTTTTGCAGTTTTTTTTTTCTTTTTTTTTTTTTCCTGGGGATGTTTATGTCATCAAGTCATGCTGCTGCTGGGAAAATGAGGCTGAATGTTGCACTGTTGACAAAACTAGCAGCATGTAGTTCATATTTATTGAGTTATTTAGAGGTGCTGAGGTGCCATGGAGAGACCTCCGGGCTGCACGTTGGGATCGTCACAACAGATGGCTTAAATCACAGTTTTCACTGCTGCACTGAGAATATTATGTTCACAAGGTCCCGGCCATGCTCGTCTGTGTTTTATGCTCCTACCTGTCTTCTTGTAAATTCCAGGTCTTCTCCAGTATGGTAGGAATTGGTCCGCCATCGCCAAGATGGTGGGGTCAAAAACCGTGTCGCAGTGCAAAAACTTCTACTTCAACTACAAGAAGAGGCAGAAACTGGATGAGATTCTGCAGCAGCATAAAATGAAATCAGTAAGCAAAGAAAATGTTTATTTTTTTATGTAATGCTGTTGAACTAAAGGCAGTCATTTATTTTTTTTTTTGTTTTTTTTTTTTTTTTGGGAGATCTCTGGTGGGGTTGTTGTTTTGTTTTTTTTAATTATTATTATTTTGTCTGTGCTCGTTTTGACCCAGGAAAAGGAGCGAAAGGCCCGTCGAAGGGGCAAAGCTTTGCAGAATGAAGAGACCAGTGCTTCATATGCAGCGGAAGAGGAGGAGATGGAGGGTTCAGGGGCCAGCTGCAATGAAGAAGAACCCCCTGAAGATGGAGAAGGTATACTACACCTTTATTCAAGTCCAGTGTTTATCTGTTGGAGGGTTCTTTTTTTTTTTTTTTTTTTTTTTTTTTTTAAACCATTTCAAAACCCTTTTATCGATTTAAAAATAATTAGATTTCCTAGGCTATCATAATTTAGGTATAGGCCCTGTGACACATTAGAAACATGGAAACACAGTTCACCATGTCACACAGTTTTACAGGACGACATGTCCTCTTCTGGCTGCAGTTGAAGTTGTTTGGTTGCCCCATGAGATGAATCAAATTATTCATTTAGCCTATCAGAAGCGTATGATAGGTTATGAAATGTCCTTTGTGGTTTAGAGGCACTATCAGCTCGTCCCAGCTGACACTGGGCCACATGCAGGTTACACCCTAGGGTTCAGAAGTTTCTTACAAGGCAACCACACACACACACACACACACACACACACACACACACACACACACACACACACACACACACACACACACACACACACACTTAAAGCTAATTAAGAATCACCAATTGATCATCTATGCTTGTCTTTTGACCAGCAGAGGAAAGCAAGGTTTGTTGTAAAAGAAGGAGGGAGGAAAAATAGGAAGAATGGTCATGTTCGACTCAGGAATTTTCTTTTCTGTTATCATTGGTTATCCCCTTCACAGTCTTGCTGCGCTTTGTTGAAACTTGTGGAGAGAATAAAACTAGTTTTGAAGACTTCAGATTAGGTGTGTGTTAACAAGAGTTTCATAGTATGATACTAGAATTTGCTGACTTCCCAGGGGATTTTACCCATCATTCCAGTTGGTTTTATGTTTCCTGTTGATGTTGCCGTCAAAAGACTGATGCACTGAAGAATCTAGTCTGGCAGATGGGGATACCAGGGAAAAGATGAAATAAAGGAGAATATAACAGTTTTATAAAATAAATCATATCTCTTTTTGTTCCCTTCTCTGCCAGTTGGAGCCAACAACAGCTCGGACACAGAGAGTTTGCCCTCGCCGCACTCATCTGAGGACAGCAAGGCCAAAGAGGAGGCCTCAAGCAAGACGAAGGATAGCTCCAATTCTGGAGACAAGGAGGAAGCCCGGTCAGACATGGGCCAGGCAGAGGATGAGAAGCCTCCAGTCAAGGAAGACTTAGATTCATCCATAAAGCAGGAGATAAAGACCGAGACAGGGGAGTCGAACAAAGAGCAGCTGCAACCGGCAGCACCCAGCGATGGGATAGATAAAAAACCTCCAACGGCAGAGATGGAAGACGTAAAAAGCCACGCCAAGAGCACCAAGAAAGAGCATGCAGCCAAAACGGGTTCGCATCGGGACAGTGACTCTAGTGCCACTTGCAGTGCTGATGAGGTGGAGGAGACGGACAATGCAGATAAGAATCGGTGAGAAATCCTTGTAAAGGTTTTGTTTTTTTTATACAAGTTTTATTTACTTATTTCAGTGCCAAAAAAAAAAAAAAAAAGGAAAAGAGTTTCCTCTTTCTTGCGTCTTTCTGCTGTTAACATCACTCGGCCGAGTATTTGTGTCAAAGGGCTTCTGGTTTTTCAGTTTCTTGCTGGGTGTCCTACTTCTCTGGTCTACCACAGCAGACGTTAGAAAACAAAGCAGTCAGGGTTTTCAAGTGGTATTAGTTGCCTAGCTACACTTTACAGCAGCAAAGCCATATTTGGCAAGCCACTTGTGTGTATACCACAGGTTGATCTTTTCAGTCAACTAGGGATTTTATTTGCACTGTATTATGAATTAAAATATATATTTACTGTACATATATTTTGACTGTGCCTGTGAATGAGGCCAGAAGAAATGGGTGTCAAAGTGCGTGGGAGGAGTGATTAGTCCTGTTAGCATGGTATTTGTTCAATTTTTTTTTTTCCATGACAGCAGACTGCATGTACTGGCAGAGCTGAGGGAAAAGTTGCCCTTTCTGCCAAAGCAAACAAAGGGAGGGAGGGAGGGAGGGAGGGAGTGTGTGTTTGACTGTGCCTAATACTCTTGTGTGCGTCTGTGATTCAAAGTATGCCGTGTGCTCTTTGCAGATGTACGATACATAGAATTGTGTGTGTGTGTGTGTGTGTGTGTGTGTGCGCACGTGTGTGTGTGTGTGTGTGTGCGCACGTGTGTGTGTGTGTGTGTTTTAAACATGTAATTATTTTCCACCATCTCCGACTGTCAACAGACACCTACCCACAAAGATGGACACACCCACACACTGTGTATTTCTGCTTCCCTCACATCATTCAAACACTTATTGGTGTAATATGTGACATTTCTGCATTAAAATATCCTAAAATGATTAGACACGCGTTTTAAAGTATGATGACTAGTGTGCATACATTATCTCTACGTTTCCAGCAATGATTTAAAGATGACAAAAGAGAAGTGTTTTTCCACAGTGGTCGCTTGTCAAAGGAATAACTTCACTTTTATCCACATAATTACATTAATATAACATTTCTTTGGAGCACATTATAATTGTTTCAGTTATTGCATGCTGGTCTGAAACCCAATGATCCAGTAGCGAGCATGTGGTTTACTGCAGCAGAGGGTGTGAAAGCAGCTCGCGCCGTGCACAAAGCTGGTGAATGTGATCAGCACATTGTAATATTATTGTTTTCTGAGCTGGACTGTCATGTACCCAACAGTTTTGGTGCTGGAACCACTTCAGAGTTTGTTCTACTGTGGAACATTTTAAGAACTGGTTTGCGTTTTCAGACGCACCAAGCCACGCTCTTACAAACCTTTCAGCGTGGTTTGAACGTCCCTTTAGTGAATTCCCAGTTCCTCACGGCACACAAGAGGCACAGATGAGTGTAGTAGCGGACTAACGTTCCTAAATGCTTACTGCTGCTACAGACAGTATTTCTGCACACGCTAACAATCTTTATAAATATATAAAATATATATATAGATGCAAACAGAATTTTACTTGTTGGCACAATGTTTTAAAATGCAATTTACTTCCATGTTAAAGCAGTTCTTATATACGGTCTTCTCTTTTGAATCAGCCAGACTAGAGACCACTTAAATGTCACAGTTAAAATATTTTAGTTAGGCTGCTTAGGATCTCGTTGTGCAGTCGGATTTGTTTTGGACTTGGGTCGGCATCAATAGTGCACAGAGACAGCCAGTCTCCTTTATAGAGCGCTGCTCCTTAACGTTGCCGGCCGTTTGTTGTAAATTCCTTTTGATTAGATTCTCCTCCACTAGCTCAACACAGGCATGTCCTAACTGTTGCGGTCACGGCAGAGTTTTGACCAGGGTTGGACCAGTTTTTCCGGATATTTAAAACGGAGCTTTCTTTCTAGTTGGCCGTTAAAGAACGAAGAACTGGTTCTAAGATGGGCTCTGTTTCCAAACCAGTACTGGAACCACTTTGGTGGAAAAGACTCAGTAAAGTGTCACATATGTAGTCCCATCAGGTAATTTCCTTACCAGTTGTGGGGATCACGTCCCATGTCCTGGTTGAGTTCCTGGTTATTTTTCTAATGGGGACTGCTACATAGGTTGTCATGGACTTTGTAAGCACTCAATTTTTTTTATTCGCTACTTTCTGTGAATCCTTAAATTTGGGTTCAGATTGTTAAAGCAAACAGAAATTAGGTAGTTTATGGACATTTCAAATGATGGTATACGTCAGCAAACACAATAAACAGGAAATGTTGGACCGTCTGTCAGCCTCCTCTTCACTTCCACAAACAGTTTTTTTGTGTGTTTGTAGAATGACTTCTCCACGGCCAAGCCTGCTGAACTACACTCATGATGGAGTCATTTCGTCCCCGCTGCAGAAGCCCATGGACCTAAAACAGCTCAAACAGAGAGCGGCTGCTATACCACCCATAGTGAGTTGCACAGATGTGTCTCATTGTATGTGTTTGTGTGTGTCTGTTTCCTTACATATTAGACAACAGCCACATTAACAACGTCACAGACTCTCCACTGTTGGAAAATGTAAACCTTGCAGTGTTTAACTAAAACGGATCCCTCAGACGGGGACACGCACATGTTGGGTTTTCCTTTGCAGGGGTATCACTCCAACCCCATCTCTCTTCCTACAGAGATAACGGTATATCAGGTACAATTGTGAAGACATATTTGTTTAAGATAAGGCAGCCAGTGGGACAATGAAGGGATGGATTTCTTCTTTGAGAAGAAATGAGATGCCGGGCCTCGGTGAAACTGTAGCTTACCAAGAAATAAGAGATGCGCATTTGCTATCATGTCTATCAGACGGTGTATGTGGCTAACCATATGTCAGTGTCAGCTAAGGCCGTGCATGTGCTTTGATGTGTGTGGTATGTTTGTAACGCTCTTATTTCGTTTCTGTCCTGCGCACAGACATCGGAGGCCTCAGTGCAGGGTAGTCAGCGGAGTGGGAAGACGGTGCTGCCCCCTCATGCCCTGGCACTGTACCAGCAGCAGATCACCATGGCTCATGGGGAGTCGTCTCAGGAGGTCAAACAGCAGCAGCATTCTGGCCAGCCAGGCAAACAGCAGCCTTATATCCCTCAGGCAGATCGAGACCGCGAGGCTCTTCACAGCAGCAGTCCTCGGGTTCGCCCTCGCACCCCAAACACCAGCGAAAAGGATGGTATGGATCCACCTCACAAAAACAGCCTTTAAAGGCCTCTACTTCTATCTCTTCTCATTAATTATTTTTGTGCCCGTTTTGTTACTTCAACCTGGTACACTGAATATTTTATAGATTAGTTTATGATTCAAGATAGAATCAATAATGGATAATTAGAAAATACAAGTTGGTGAAATGACCTGAGAACATGCAGGTGTAAGGGCTCCGTAGGTCTCCAACGTTGAGCCTGTCGAAGTGTTTCTGGGATTTTGTGAAGAAGGAACTGATAAACGATCCGGTGCTCCTGCTGACCCAGAAGGGAATATAGCATAGTTCAATGTAAGCTTGTGGAAAGTGGGTCCCTCCTGTGCAGGGCTGTTGTTTTTTTTTCCACAGTCCAGACAAAGAGAGGACTTTTTATGACCAACTGGACACAATAAAACTGCTGTTCATAGTATTAATCTGCTGGTGAGCATCATGAGGTGATGGTAGTGCAGTTTCAATGTACGTTGTGCATATTTGTGGGCAAGCAAGAGATTTGTTTTGTTTTTTCCCTGACATGTTTAACACAATGGAGTGTCATCACTGAATATGAACTGGGGACTAAAATAAAAATGAGTCAGACCTACAAAGCAAATGATGGGGGGACTGCTTTGTTAAACCGTTAAATGATTTGATTAATGATGATTAAATGATGACCAACATGACCGTGGTATTACTTAAATAAGTGTCTCTTTACACAGAACAAGGAGGTTGGAGTCACACACCTAGGGTGTTCAAGCGTGCCATTCGGAAAATGAGACAAAATCTGTGACAGAGTAACGGTTTAGTCTCACTGACTCCATTTTCTTTAATGGACGGGACTAAAATTGAGATCAGGATTAATATCTGATTAATTGCTCAGTCCTAATATTGACCACAGATTTTGTGTCCGTCTGTGGTTATGTAACGGCGTTTCACTGTGGTAGAGAAGCGGCGTGATGGACTCTTCATTCTGATGAGAGCGACAAAAGATTCAGGGAATGATGAACTAGATTGATGAATGAAGGGGAAATGTGCAGGGTTGCAGCAGTGATTGTTGAAATAATTACAGTTTGAGCTGTGGTTGCACAAAGGTTTGTTGAACTAACAGAAGTTTAGCTAATTTCCATATTCATGTGTGTCGATGTTGCAGAAAAATCCCAATCTTTCTCTCCACATGGTGAAGCCAAGAAGCAGGCAGTGGGCCCTGATGACCTGAGGACCTCGAGCCTGGGCCGCTCTGTCCTCTCTCCGTACCCCATGTCCCCACGAGACATGACCAAGATCAGTCATGACCAGCATCTGCTCCACTTCAGCAGTACGTCGTCTTTCCTCCATCACCCCATCACCGAGATATTTACAAGCATTGTGTATTTATGTGCAGTTTGCATTGTTTTTTTTTAATATTTTTCTTTTAAAGAAAATCCTTTCTGGCAGCAGAAGTATGCTTTGATGTTTAAAACGTTTATAACAATCTTTTCTCCTCCACAATGCCTGCCTTCTAGCGTTCCCGCAAGCAGGCCACCCTTCGCTGTCTGGTCTGCCACAGGACAGCGTTAGGTTAGCTGCGGTGAGACCCCTCACAATGCCAGAGCCCCCACCGCTCATTTCTTCTACCAAGCCAGGTGGCTCCATCACGCAGGTATACACCCATCCACATATATGTATTCCTGAAATAAACCAGTGTTGATGTATTTTACATAAATGACCACACACGTTTTTATTTTTATTTATTTTTTTCAGGGTACCCCAGTACAGTTGCACAGTCCGGCTCATGGGCTGGACCATGCAAAGATGCCTCCTACACTGATGGGATTGCCTTGGATGGAGAAGAAAGTGGGTGAGTAAATTTAGCTGAGGCTGTGAGTACACCACAGATATCCACGTCTACCTTCTGACACAGATCTAATTTAAGCTGGTGCCTGTACACAGACGTGTCAGTTTCATGACCTCTTCTGTGTGATTGCTTTGTCCATACCGCTGTGTGCCGTACAGCAGGTACTTTCCCAGTGGTAAAGCAGGAACAGCTGTCACCTCGCAGCTCATCCTCCCAAGCTGATAACCTGTCAACCCAGGGGGCGCCTCATGACAGTGCTTCAGGACGCGGTGGGTGTCTCATCTTTTCATCTCAGTCTCTCATTTCCATAAACCCTTGTTTGCTGCTGAAGCGGTGCTTTTGTCGTTACTCCTTATCCTGCTTAAAAGTTTGACCAAACCTTTTCTAAGTTGATTTCTGATTAAGAGAATAAAGTGCTTGAGTGACTCAGGAAAGACTTGGATTTGAGATGAAAGCCTGTTGGGAGTTTAGTCCCCTGAAGAGCGCTGATACTGACAGGACTTGAGAGGATGGAAAAAACCCGCCAGAGTGTGTGTGTGTGAGAGAGTCTGGTAGACGCACACTTGAGTATACTGTGATATCATCCTGCAGTTTGTCACATTTCCATTTCCATGTCTCTGACTCTTTATTTTATTCCACTCTTTCCAGCCTCAATTCCAGCTGTACAGGGAGGTAGTATCACCAAGGGCATCCCGGGAACCAGAATGCATCCAGATTCAGCAATTTCCTACCGAGGGGGCTCCATCACTCAGGTATGGCTCTGTTACTCTGGCTGCTGCAGCTCAGGTGGAGACTAGTCATCCGTCAGTTTAATTCCCAAAACCTCTTCATGTGTCTTTGAGCCAGGGACTTCTCTTTAAAATATTCTCTTGGTGTGATCCGTGCCTCACCACTGCGTTTCAGGTTTCTGGGTGGATGGGGCAATCTTTAAGGTTACGTGTCATGAATATATAATTCTGCTGACTGAGTACAAGTTCATGTAGTGCATTACGACAGACAATTGCCAACAGTTCTCTTCCCCTTTTAAACCGAGAACCTTTTGTCAACCTCTGAAGTTCATTTAAATAAACTGTGACCCATTATGCACTTTTAAGGGACTGGCTGTTATGTTTTAGATTTTTTTTGGGCCTCGTGTGTTTCCCACAGTCTGAGATGTTTCCTCATATTACAATTAAAGGGAGGATTGCTTAGGTTAATGCGACTTCCCTGAAATGGATTAACTTCATTGTTATGGTGAACTGAAACTGACGCTGTCAACTGTGCAAAGGTTCATCATACGTCTAATGCTCTGTAAAACATTAGTTCTGCTAATGCTGACGCAATCGTTGGCCTCTGAACACATAGTCGAAGTCGGGGCGCTCAAACGTGGCTGCCTTTGTGTGTCTGAGCTTTGTACAAGCGATGAAAATGACAGTATCTGAGTTGGTGAGAGGTTATGACACAAAGCAGTGCTGCGACCGCTGGATTTCTGAGATGCAGTGACATGACCGCTGTTCTAAATGGCCCTGTTGCTCTAGCAACAGGTACACACTGTCCCACATCTGTTCCTGCTTTTATTTTTCCGTGTACTCTAGATGGCTAAACCCAGTCACTAATATCCACCAGTGTAGAGGAGGCCGATATCTGGTGTAAGATGGCAAGAAAGAATAGAATGAAAGAAAGATGAGTCACTGATAATAACGCAGACTGTCATGTTATTTACTTAGTAGTGAGATGGATTTATATGGATGATGTGTTTTTGTGGAAGAGTGGGTGATACTGCTTTTGTAATTGCAGTCTGATCTTGTAAACAACAGCCCCCCCCCCTTAGGTAAACACTTCTTGGAAAAGCTGCAGCCAACTAGAAATGTGCTCTAAGCCACAACTGTGTGTCCTGTTCATCCGTCCATTTGTGTTCTCATTTCTTGACCAATTAGTCTTGGAGTGGTTCGCACCTGCAGTGGAAGTGAGATGATTTAGGGTTGAAACGAAGCTGGCTGCTGTGCTCTGCTGCTTCCAAGATTGGTTTTCCGTGCTTTTGATTATTTAATTGGGTCCTTGTTACACATCAGCTTTGTAAATACACTTTCTATGGTTAAAAACAACTAGTCTTTTTTCTTTTCTTTTTTTTTTATATTGGCACTATTACTGCCCTTCATTACTGATATTACTCAGTGATATTTACATTCAGTGATATTTCTTTGATTTTTCTAAAATCCTTTTTTTTTTTGGGGGGGTAGTTAGCAGAATTGTTAATTATTAAGCTTTTGGTCATGATTGTTAATTCTTTACTTTCCTGGATATAAAACGGTTTCATTGTTGATGACTTCTCCTTGATATATTTCATGGTTAATGATTTGTCTCATTAAACTGAGCCATCTTCCGGCTAAAAGTGCAGTAATTATCCTCTTGGGCCATATGGTCGTGGTTTTGTTGAGTTGACACGGGTGTAATTAGCTGTCAGTGCAGGCTTCCCTTAAAAAGGCCTGTTGGGCAGGTGCCCAAGTTTCCAGAGAATTCAATTAGAAGGTGGTTTTCTGACTGGAAGGGTCGACTGTGGCATTTTCATAGCAAGTTGGGATAGGGAATTGCATCCGGTTTGGCAGCTACGAGGCCTGTTAATAGATTGTGATAGTAGATGCCTTGCACATCTATTCTCTGACGTGTCATATCAAAGCCAAGTGTGACTTTTTCTCCTCATATGGCTACTGCTGTTCACTGGGATGACAATGTCGTGTATGTCTCTTTTCTTCTCCGGGCGCCTCAGGGGACACCGGCTGATGTGCTGTATAAGGGAACCATAACACGTTTAATCACAGAGGACAGTTCCAGCCGAGCAGAGAGGGAGAGGGATGAGGCACTGTCTAAAGGACATGTGGTCTACGAGGGCATCAGTGGGCACATCCTCACATATGACCGTGAGTGCACCAGTTAAAGAAACATAGTATGAAGGATGGCTTATTGCCTATTGAACCATTCACAAAGAGGCTTGGATCTTTATTTTTAAAGTAACATATTTATTATTGATAGGCCCAACATCTCAGACCCCTAAAGAGGAGGTCAGAGGCTCAGGGCAGTCTGGAGAAATGCTGGGCCTGAAGCGTCCGTATGACGTTATGGAGGGAAGCAGAGGACTGCCTTTGAGAGAGACTCTGTCTGCTGCCAACTGTGAAGGTAAGACATGGCCCCACGTCCCAAGATGTTGCATGTTTTCTCTTGTGAAAATCATTTCATTTGTGAATTTACATCCATCTTATTTTTTTAAGGTGTTCAGCACATTACAAAAAAAAGTTGGGAAAGCACATACAACTTTTAGTAATGCTGCTGTTCGTTCTCACAAGGCTTGATGAAAGGAGTTCTGGCCTTAAAGATTTATAGTTTTTTTTTTTTTTTTGTTTTGTTTTTTTTTTTGTCCCACTCTTGCGTTGCTGACCTCCTCAGTTACAATGACAGTAGTGAAGAACGAGATAAAAGTATCTGAATTGGCAACATTGACAATAAAGGAGCTAAGACGGTTACTTACATTGGAGGTGACGAATGAGAAGAGACGCCTAATAACTCGAAGGGGGTTGAAGGGGACTGAACAACGTCATCTCCTACCCCAAGCATGTCAGTCAGCACTGAGTCAGCAGCATCAACCACCCAGCTGTTTTTGAGACGTACCTAACCCAAGCCAGGGACTTTCCTGTGCTCCTTATAAGTTTCTGCATAATCTCATTTGGAAATGGATACATGTTTTGTAAAACTACCCCAGACTGCCTCTGGACAAAGATAATATGAGGCGTTTTTACACAGTACTGTGGGATTTATGTGGAATGTTGTTACTCCCCATAATAATCACTAATTCATGTGGTAACAGCTATTGATGAGTGATATTTTTTTACCTCTGGGTGATCAAAGATCACAGGTGTCCTAAGCTTAAAACTTTGCTCTTTACACATTCCAAGTCATTTAAGGATGTTATGCATTATAGCAGGAGAAATATTCCAGTCTTTCTTTGGGGAACAATTAACGGTTCTTTCGGAGCATCTTCGGAACCTTTTGTACCAAACCCGTCACCACCCGTCATGACATTACCGCCTGATGACAGCACCATTACATTTTCTTTCAACCACCACCTCGTACCTCACCCCACCCCCCATTTATTTATTTATTGTTTTGAAGAACAAAAGTGGACCATATTCCCAAATGAATGAAGTTGAAACATTAAATATCTTGTCCATGCTGTCTGCAAAAACCACATTATTGTTTAGTTTGTTACATTTTCAAACTCATTGTAACCTTTTCTGATTTGGTGTTGGAGATGTCATTTTTGTATCTTATGTTCCGACTGCTCTCCCATTTCTCTGTCAGGTCTGATTGGTCGGGCCCTGCCTCACGACCGGGACAGTCCGCACCACACACCTTACAAGGACTCTCATCACATCCGTGGCTCCATCTCTCAAGGTACAAGGTCCCCTTCCCACCTGACCAGTGACATAGCCACATGTCATCGCTCTGTCGCTGGGTGTCTGTGCTGTTCAGAAAACGCTGTGGCCTTTGACAATTGGAGGACGTTTGGGAGACGGGAATCAACGAGAGAGACCACGTCTCTCCAGTGTTGTTCTCCCTCCATTGTCTCCTTGTAAAACTCAGAATCGTATAAGGTCTATTTGGTATATTTGCAAGACCTGATAGTACCGTACGTTCCTAATAGATCTCTCCGTTCTCAGAGTGCAGGTTTACTCGTAGTTCCTAGAGTATCCAGGACGGGATTTCTGTTATCAGGAACTATCACTATGTGACCAACTTCCAGTTTGGGTGAAGGAGGCTGACACCACCTCCACCTTTAGAACCAAACTGAAAACATTTCTGTTTCATGTTCTGAGTCTCTGGAAAGTGCCTAGACACAACTTGTATTATAATAGACGCTATATAAATAAAATTGAATTGAATTATATGTATATTTTTTTTACTTTAGGCATACCTCGTCATTTGGAACCCCAGGATGGCTACCTGAGGAGGGAAGCTAAGCAGATGAAGAGGGAGGCCTCTCCCCCTCGTGGGGCCAGTTCGCTGTCTGACCCAGTAAAGGGCAGAGAGGCCAACGTGCAGACGGTGAAGGAGCCTGGACGCTCCATCCACCTCATTCCAAGGGAGGAGCTAAGACAGCCTGCCAAAGAAGGCATCATAACACAGGTATCCATTTGATAAAACACAGATGGAGGTTGGCACATCTGCAGTGGTTCCTAATTGTTTGATCCATGTTGTATCCGTCTTCAGGGAACACCTGTGAAGCAGGAGGCAGCTGGTTCAGGGAAACGTCACGATGTCCGTTCCATCATAGCCAGTTCACCACGTTCCTATCACAACGCACCCTCCCACCTGGAGATGAGAGGGGCTGAGAGGGGCCGATATGAGGAGGCACCTAAAGGGCGACCCAGTGCGGTGGTCAGTACGGCCAGCCCTATAGCCCGCTCCTCTCCACTTCCTCTGGGGTCAGAGCAGGGAGGTAAAGCCCATCATAGCCCAGTAGGCTATGAAGACAAAGGCGCCTTAAGGACCCCTTACCCTGGACCCTCACATCGAGGTTCCCCACTGTCCAGGGAGGCAAGCCAAAGGCAGCACGAGGGTTGGTATTTAATTCAAGAGTAGATCAAAGAAAGATATAAAACTTTGTGATTACAGATTAAAACTGAGTGTAAAAGTTCAGATTAATTTAGTGCTTAGAAGGTTCATATAAAAACATATTTTTCATTTCATCCTTCAGAAACCATGCATGATGACTCCTCATTTTGTTTGTACTCCAGGTTCCAGTAAGAACCCTCCTCAGGAGCGGAAAGCCACACCAACACCCAGAGAGATGAGTGCCACCAAGTCCCCGCTCTCTGGTGTTACAGACCAGCAGGCGTACGAGCGTCTGCTGCAGGGTCTGGGGTCTACAGACATGTACCGACAGATACCCATAGCGTTTGATCCTGCAGCCCTGCCCCGCGGCATCCCCATCGATCCAGGTACATCCACCCTCACTGACCTGCTTCCAGATGTCAGAACGGGTTACGTTAGCTGCTAGAAACCTTTCCTTAGTTCTGCCTACGTGCTTCGGTCGCCGCACTTTTAATCTTACTTTTAATTTATCAACTGGCATATACCCCTTTGTCTCTGCATCCTGATAAACGTCTGAAAGATACCAACAAAAGGCTCTTCTGTTTCATAAATAGAAGCAGGGTTGTTTTTATGTTTAGAAACTGTTTTCTTGTGCACTCTTGTGAAAATGTTTTGGCCTAATTTCTTGGGTTTTCAAACCTTAACTATTAAACTTAAACAGATAGTTTTGCTGAAACCACTGATTAGAAACCCTTCATCTATCTGATATACCTCTCCACCTTTTTTAATTCTTTAGCATTGCTGTATAAATAAATAAATAATTTGATAGCTGCTTTTTTAAATTATGATCCTTTTTTATAATGTCATATTGACTATTTCCTAATAAGAAATTAGGCTAATGAAAATGTTTCACTTTTAATGTTCAGCAAAGGTTAAAAAAAAGTGTTGTTATATTAGTGCTGCTGGAATAGTTTGTTTTTGGTAAATTAAATCCAGTTCTGGCCTAATCGGTCAGTGAAGGAAACACAGGCAAAGTATGAGTATCATCTACAAATTCACTGTTACGGATATCTTTTTGGACTTTAATGAGTTTTACTGCTTCCCTTGTCAACTGTATAAGGTTCCTAACAGGCGACGTTTCCTTCCTTGTTCCTTGATGTTTCCAGCAGCCTACTACTTGCCTCGCCACCTTGCCCCAAATCCAGCCTACCCTCATCCCTACCCCTACCTTATCCGTGGCTTTCCCGACACGGCAGCCCTGGAGAACCGCCAGACGCTGCTGAACGACTACATCACCTCTCAGCAGATGCACCAGTGGCCCGCAGCTGCTGCCATGGCTGCCCAGCGCTCCGACCTGCTCAGAGGCCTTCCTCCCCGCGACCAGGCCCTTCCCCTGCCCTACTCTGCAGCCCCACGTGGTAAGACTAATGGACCGCAAGTCACATCAGAACCTCACACAGACTTCTCTACGCTCTAGTAGAATCTGGGAACATCAAGAGTTTTTTTTGTTTTTGTTTTTTTTTTTTGCCTGGATTTTATTGAACCAAATAACTCATCATAAGTGATGTATGTCTTTAAGTAGATGCATAACAAAACAACTAGTCAGGGTAATGATGTCTAATGTAAGGATTATTTCATGGTTGTGACATTCTTGGCTCACAACAGGGCACACAAAGAGCAGACTTTGTTGATCTGTCCTGTTTAGTTGTTTACACACAGAACAGAGAAAAGGCAGGAGACAGCAATTTGAGCTGATCGCTGTGTTCTCATAGTCCTCACACCCATTTGCAGTAATTGGTTTGTGGCTACACTACACCCTCTGGCAAAACGGTGAAATAAGAAGAAAGCTCAGGGAGAAGCGTCTGCACACGAAGACCTCCTGCAAGGACCTCAGGTTACATTACATGGTTGTTTGCTCTGTGACTGGGAGCAGCGGACCTTTTGAAGTGTAAACTCTGCTGCATGAGTACTTACTTTGTGTCGGCAGCATTTTTTACAGATTTGTAAAGTAAACTCGATGGATGCCATTTATCGGTCCGCCACACAGTAAGGCACGGTAATGAGAGTTGATTTAAGTGAATGCATGTTGGTAGAAAACTGTATTGTGTCAACAGATGTGTTTTTTAATGCTGATGTTGATTAATTAGAAAGAAGAACCACTGATATAACACAGATGTCAAGATGGTTGCTAGTGTGGTTGTCTGCTTCCATTTTACATTTACTGGTGTCTATCCGGTGCTGAATTTGTTTTATGTGACTTAAGGCGGGCTTGAGAGTTTTGAAGGTCACCTACGAACAAAGATTATTATTATTATCATTGTTGTCTACTCTGCCTTTTCTGAAAGATGCAGTTTAAATTACATATTTCTACACAAGGTAAATGCAGAAGTCCCAGCGTGTACATCACATTCTGGAGTTATTGGGAAGTTTATTTTGTCACTTAGGCTCCAGGTAGTATACTAAGCAAGACTAGCAGGGCCTTTGTCAAACAGATGTTATTGGACCCACAGAGTGGGGAAAGTTAAATAAACTCTCATCAAACTGTGGGGTTGACAGCAAGTAAACAAATTCTCCAAATGTTTAAGGACTGTCATAAACCTCTTGGGCAGGTTTCAAGCTCCATGGAAATTTTCCTTGCTGAAGGAAGACGCCACAGAGGAGCTGATATCTGTCAAATTCACATTCTGGTTTACTTTTTTTTTAAGTGTTTACATATTTAAAAAGAAAACCGCATTAAACCAAGAGATGTACTTTTTTTCTTTTTTTTTTAAAGAACAGGAATGTTGTACATGGACTAAAGTGTCCTAGTCTTGCACTCTTCTGGTTTCTTCCATTAAAAGTTAGTTGGGCCTGCTGTGCAGAGGGATTTAGACGTCTAGTTTCTTCCATCTATCTCCTAAACCCTCTTGATTCTGTTTAAGGTGAGACGGCAGGACCGTCGTGGCAGGAGTGGGCTGTGTTCACCTCTTACTAAACTGAACACATCGATTTCAGCTTTCAGATTATCCCTTACCGTTTTCTCCCGTCTGTCCCCTAGGGATCATCGATCTTTCTCAGGTGCCACACTTACCTGTCCTGGTCCCTCCTTCTGCAGGGGCAGCCAGCTCCCCAATGGATCGCATCACCTATATCCCTGGGACAAGCAGCAGCTTCCCCGGCAGGCCTTACACCACTTCACCCATCTCACCTGGTACTACGGATTTCATACAAGCATTTCACCAAAGGTTTAACATGTTTCCACTGATATTTATTTTTGATCATGTGTTATTGTTTCTCCCCTCCTATTCAGTTGGCTCATCACACATAAGCAAAATACAAGGCCCGCCCTCTTCCTCAGAGCGTGATCGGGACAGGGACCGTGAACGGGACAGAGAACGGGACAGGGAGAGGGAGAGGGAGCGTGAACGGGACCGGGAAAGAGAACGAGAGAGAGAGCGGGAAAGGGATCGGGACCGAGAGAGAGACCGGGAGCGCGACAGAGAACGAGATCGAGAGCGTGACAGAGAGAAGGGCGGGTCAGTCGGAAATGTGGAGCACGCTCCCATCTGGCGACCAGGTAGGGAACCCCCCCCCCCCCTTCCATTTTGCATGTTAAAATTGAAGTCATTACTGTACCTAACGAGAAGACCTGTTTACTATGAGAACTACCTTGGTCTGTTGCTTCACAGGTACAGAGCACAGCTTGTCCAGCAGCAGCAGCAGCGGGAGACCTGCATCCCAACCATACAGTCACCAGCACTCCCCGGTTTCACCTCGTACCCAGGAGAACATACAGCAGCGGCCAAGTGTCCTGCACAACACTGGGGGCAAAAGTCTGTCTGTCAGCGAGCACTCCGGCTCATCCGTGTTACGGTAAGCTGCAGTTTGCCTCTGTTTTTACAGAGTTAATACTGGCACAAATACCAGACACATGCCCATATTTACCAGAAGAAAACCGTTGGTTAAAATTATTATTATTATTTTTTTTTTTTAACGTGTGATGTTTGTCCTGGCAGTTCCATGCCCTCGGGTGCGTCTCGCTACCAAGGTTACTCTGGCCACCTCCAAAGCACAGGTGTTCCCCCTGACGCCTACCCATCTGTCATGGACTCCAATATTGCCAGAGAGCAGAGTCGCGACGGAGGCAAAGCCAGAGGAGGCTTACCCAAACACATGCAGGACCAGCACAGGTCCTCCAGCAAACCTGACCCCAAGCTGTCCAGCCCCAGTCCAGGAGGACTATACCCCACTTCGTATCCCCCGGGCCGTCCCCAACACCTGCTGCCTCCCCAGTCGGAAAACCCTTCTGGCCGCGGGGAAAGTGGTACACTTAGAGAAAAGACTCAAATCAAACCGATGTCCATTCAGGAGCAAGAGCTACGATCACTCGGTAAGATCCCCATGGCTGCAGCCACCTTCACAAATGCGTTTTTTTTTTTTTTTTTTTTTAATGTTTTGTTTTTTATGCATCAAATTTCTGACAATGGTTTACAAGGTTTATAAAGTAGTAGTAACGAATGAGTAGCCAATTGCCTACATTTCCAAAAAGAACATCCCAGGTGTCCTTCCAGGCCAAAGCTGGTGGCACATTAAGGCCGAACATTGCGTGCTGTTTCTTTAGTTCCTTGTCATGGGGGATGGAACCTGAATCCGTCATGTGGCACGCCTTCTTCCCACAAGACTGCTTACTTTAAACAGAATATTTCCTTTTCTACTTTTGTGCTTGGAGTGCATCAGCTAGTTGAGAATGCAGCTGTCCTAGAGGATGCTTTTATATCTCATGTTCAACAGGACTGCCATAATTCAGCTTCATGAATGCCGGGAGTCTTTTTTCCCTGCTGCATGTCTATGTCTAATGAAGCCCATTTTCCAGCCAGTCCTTGAATAACTATTTGAAATGGGTTGAGTAAAGTGCTATGACAATGTGCTTGTGTAACCCAGATAACTAAATGGGAATAGAAAATCAGTGTCAGAGTAGTTTTATTGCAGTCATGCAACGCTTTATCAACCACCACATTCACTCTCTGGGATGCCAGAGAGCGCTGGTGTTGCAGGGGAGGGATGGAGGGATGGGGTAGAGACTGGAGAGTCTTTCCATCACAGTGGAGTGGGGCTTCTACAGTTTTAAGCCCTGTCTGCATCTTCCCATTTATGGCTCATTGTAATCAATGCTGATTTTATTTTGCTTTAATTTCTTTGCACACTTGAGGCTCTTTACGCATCTCTCTCAATCAGGCCTCTCAAGAGTTTGTGCCAGTTGGACTGTGATTTTTGTTCTGTGTTCTGCTTACAGAGCTCTTTAAAATGAATAAATCCACAGGAAGCATGCTGTTTTTCAGAGTCGTTGGGATAGGCATCATTATTATGCTGTTAACATCCATTCCTGAGTCAGTAGGCAGGAATACACGATGGTCTTATAATCAACCCAGTCTCCCAAGTTGCTGCTATCTAACAACAAAAACCAAAGTGTTATGTCCCCCATGGAGGACTCGTCCTCTCAGGGAGTTCAGTCAGTCGGTCCCCGCCACCACACACACACACACACACACACACACACACACACACACACACACACACACACTTTCTCTTACATCATCCTCAGATGGAGATGAAAATTGCAAGGCGGCAAGAGCTTTGTTAAACAACAAATGCTGAGACATGATGCAAAGGTCATGAATGAAGAGTACTTTCTGCAGCAGTGAAGCAGAATGCGTTACTCCCATATTATTTCTAACTTACTTCTAAATTATGATCTTAGCTGGAATGATTAACTTGAGTCCACATTCAATCATTTGGTTTTTATTTTTTAAGTGTGCAATATGTACTTTTGGATCCCCGTTGTCTCCAAGGCATTTACAACAATATTATCTATAATTATATTTCTGAAACCCAAACATGGTCTTTTGCATATCTGCTACAAAATACTTTCATTTATGAGTCACTAATGCAAAATCCGTCAATTTAACTGTCATGTCTGTTCAAAGTTTTATTAGTTAGGTCCACTGTATAACCAGAGTATCCACAAACAATAACTAATAGGCAATTGTCTATAATTATAATAGACAAATTAAACATCCAGCAGGTTGTGATGGTTGAAATGACTGAAAGCAGTTATTGAACTTGATTTGTGACTTGAGATGAAAAAGAACAAACTTTGACTTGCGTGTGCTTCTGTCTGCTCTTGCATGTGGACTCAGCTCTGCCTCACAGTCTCTACCGTCCCCCCTCCGAGGAAAGACTGTCTCCAGGCCAACAGCCGCCGTCCCCCTGTGTCAAAGGCAGCCAACGGGTGGTCACACTGGCACAGCACATTAGTGTAAGTCTGTATTACATAACGGCAAATGATATCCATTACAAACTAACATGAAATATCACGCTGCCTAGTAATTGTACCTAATGGAAGTATATAAGTGTGAAAGGTCATGGTAGCTTGTCTGCTTGCAAACAGGAGGTAATAACTAAAGACTACAGGCAGAGCCAGCAGCAGCAGAGCTACCACGGGTCTCCTGTCCTGGATTTGACCCGTCCACCTAGTGCCTCCCAGCCCCCACCCACTTCACAGGAGTCTGTCCCAGGGTCCCGCTATCCGGAGGGTCTCGTTGGTCAATGTAACAGAGATGGGTAAGGGTCTCCATCCATTCAGCCTGATGTTTGTAACTTCAATATGGCATCAAGGAGCTGTTCATGTAGTTTGTTGTGGTCCTGATGTGCACACACGCAGTAGATCTTTGTATTCTCCCCAGGTCTCCTCCTCAGTCTAAGTCCTCACCTGTAAATGTTTCAAATGACGGCATCGAGCCAGTTTCTCCTCCTGGAAGCAGCTCTGAACCTGAGGTCCAAGGAGGGGAGCAGGGAGACCAAGGGTATGTGCAGAATGGCAAATGTGAGCGCAGGCTGAAAACCCCACTAGAAAGAACCTTTAGGTGAACCATATTATCCTCTTAATGGCATCCTCCTGCAGATGTAGGCGGTTGGAGCGTTACTAATCATGACAACAGCATGTTGATTCTTTGGGGGGGGGGGTTTGTTAAGGCACCTGCGTGTTATCTTCTAGTGACGGTCATGATTTAGGCTATTAAGATCAGGGAAGGACACACAGTGACCCCGAAGAGGAAATCATAACGTGAATCGGTGCAAGCTTGGTAATCTAGCCCACCAAGCCAAACCCATATCTGCTGAAAGCTGCGATCAGCCACCTCTTGAGTTTTCGGGGTTGAAGTGTGTGCACCGCATGTGCATGGACTTCGTTTGACAGACATTGCGGTGAATAGTGAATAAAACAAGGTGATGCGTCCCTCTGATCTGCGTCAGTTGTAAGTTCGGCCGGCGGTGTGCAGAGCTGATAATGCGTAAGAGCACTGTCAGATTTAACAATTGTGTTGTTATGTTGCTGCTAAAAGAGATTTTTTTTTTTGTTTTTTTTTAAGTGAAAGCTACTAGTGTTTAAAGCTACATGAAACTGAACGTATACCCCCTTCTTACAGAATACAAAGGCTGTAAAAGCCTTTTCAGACTTTCAGTACTTTTCTGTGACTTCAGTGTAAAATAAGGTTTTCGCCACGACTTCCTCACAATTTTGAAAAATGAATACAAAGGACACTTGGCTTTAGTTCCTGTTCTTCGCTGCAGTTATTTCTGACTCTGAACCTTCAGTGTCCTGACATTGCCTAGAGATTTAATGCTGTTAAGTTATAAAATTATATATATAAACATCATTTAAGGCAGGTCGGTAACATTTCCATCCATCTGTCTATGACTGATCGATAAATGTGTGTGAATGTGTTCTTGTGTGCTTTTGTATTGTGTTCACTGCGAATTCAATGTAAAACGAGGATTTATTTCTTTGACTGACTGTTTGGTTTTGTCGCTTGTGCAAAGTTAAGTATTCCTTGATGACGAAGCATTACACGCTGGAGCTAAGCTTCAGAGAGCCCCGGTCCTCCTTAATTCACCCCAGTTCACATGTGTGAATTTTGTCCTCTGTTGTTGTGCCATCATACAACCCTCTGTTGAAACTGGGTTTGGGAATTATTTTGTTATAGCAAAATCTTAGGACTGAGGCCACCACAAGCTCTTGATTTGTTCTAGTGATTAATCAACGCTGGCCAGAGTCTCCTCCTGGTTTAACCCAGGACCTCAGAGGAAAGTAATCCATTAAAACCAGTCTTGTTTTGTTCTAGCAGAGCCTGAAGACTGAAGCCTGAGCTGGCTTAGACCTGGACTGGATGCTGCTGCAGCCCAGAGTTGTTTTGTATTTTAACTTTAAACTTTGTGCGAGACATACTAGTTATTACATGAAAAAGCTGCCCAGGTCTCCGTTGCCTGGGTGTTTTCTTTTTTTGACATTTCAACATTAAATGATTAAAACTGACTGTCACTGAGCGTAAATATCACCAGTTTGATGAGTGTGTTGACCTGGCGCTCCTCTCCCGCCTGTAGCCTGGGGTCCCGTTCTCCCCCCAACGCCTCCCAGCCTCCAGCTTTCTTCAGCAAGCTGACCGAGAACACCTCGGCTATTGTGAAGTCAAAGAAGCAGGAGATGATCAAGAAGATGACCGTGGTTGGAAATGACAGTGAGTTTAGTAAGTCTGACCCCTACAGGGAGAGAAACGGCCGATCAGACTGGGAGAAGGAAAACTTAGCTTTGTTTACTCTGGTTCCACTTTCAGATGCTGGTCAGCCGGGGACGGAAATCTTCAACATGCCAGCATCCACAACTGCAGGTACTTGTTAAAATATAACCCTTATTTGTTGGAGCAGATGACTCAATATGTGTTGAAGCTGAGATACCGATGCTCCGCCAGCAATGGACTGACTGTTTTATTTGATTTTTATCAAAGATGGACAAGCCAGCGTCTTTTTCATTCTTATAGCATATTTGTAAATGGGCCAAATGTGTGTTGATTAATATGTTTAGGAGAGTGTCTAAGTATAATAAGTCACATGATCTGAGCCAGCTGTAGCTTGGTTTTGTTTGTCCAACTGCCTCCTCTGTGGCTGAGACCAGATCTGATAAAAGGTTTACATGAGTTGGTGCTGTACAGACCCTGGACTTGTCCCTAAAGCATTGTGTAACACTGCTTCCACCCCCAGGGCCTGTGAATGTGCGCAGCCATCCGGCTCCAGAGGCACCTGGCAACTCGATAGGCCTGGAAGCCATAATCAGAAAGGCCTTAATGGGCAAATTTGATGATTCTTCCGAGGAGCGCTCTCCATCCAACGCTATGAACCCGATGACTTCAGGTGTTTCTGCTGACGGACGGGCTGATGACTGCTTCTTACAAGGTGCAACCTCCACAGGCACATTAGATTTAGATTCATTCATTCATTCATTCATTCATTCATTCATGTATTTATTTATTTTCAATTGAATGATTTCCTGACAGTCCATTTGACTTCATTTAATTTTAATATCATTTGGATTATCATGTCAGGTGAATCAGCAGCTCAAAACTTGCTTCTCTTATATCCAATAGTTTGTGTACAAACAACAACAACAACAAAAAAACAGCTTTTGACTTTACTTACACTAATTTCATATGTAGTTACAGCATTATCCAACCGTGATACAACCTGAAGTTTATATAGTGATGTGAGCAAGTGTGAAGATGTGTTTAATGGAACAGGGTTGACACTGGTCACATTCACTCTCGTTAAGACCCTTGACTCCTTTGTGTTTTTGCAGAACACAGTTGTTCTCCTTTTGTCCAGAGGAAGAGGGTTCACACCATATTTACTTACATCTGTACACCATCCTTCTATGGCATTCCGTAGACAAGTATCCAAACGGCATTAAAATATTCACTTGAACAAGAAATGTTGATCTCTGTGTTAATGAAGTAGCGTGTCCTTTGTTTAGTTAACCATCAGACATGAATCACCTGAGAAGGATAACGTGTGACACCCAAACATGGGTGTCACACGTTATCCTTCTCAGGTGCATTATTTGCATTATTTGTTGGTTTTATAGATGGAATGCAGATTTTTATGTAGGATGGATTGGGTGGGGTGAAGAGTAGATCAGTGCTGAGAAGGTTTACTTAAAGTGGTGTTCCTTTTACTTTTGTGGAAATGTCAGTAGGACTAGCTGAGATTCAGGCTGAACCTGTAGGCTCATCTGAGAAAAGATATCGTTTATCATCTGCTTGACCACTTCACAAGAATCCATGTGATCAAACAACCAAACTTAAGGAGGTATATTATACTTTAAAGAGAAGGGTTCCCAGTACCAGACCATGGGGTATCCCAGTTGTAAGTCAATAGTTTAATACTTAAGTTTAGCGAAAGTATTAGACAGCGATCTCTTTGTTGTTTATTGCTAAAACTCCTTTTTTCTGAGAGCACAATCATCAGCCTAAAGACATCAGAGCCTCCTTCTATGACAATTATTGTTTTTCAAGAGGCTGTTTTTTCTACTTTGGGTCTTATGCTTACTGATTTTTTTTTAAAAAGAATTTTTTTTGAGCATCCGCAGGTAATTTTGTTGCAAATCTTCTATAAACCAATTAGTAACTGTCAGATGATAATTTAAAAAAGTAACAGATACTGAAGGATTTAAATGGTCAGTCTGTCATTGCAAATTTTTACATAAGAACTTAACAATTACGTAGTAATTAGTTGCCTATGAAGCAAGATTCAGGTTAGGTCGTTTTCACATACGTTGGTGCACCCTTGATTACTTTCACTTGTCATTTATGTGCTCCTTCACGACCCACAATGCACCACCCAACTGTCTAAAAAAGTCTTTCTAGCTGAGAAATATGTGGAGGCTGCATGTAGTTGAGGCCTCAGCGCTTTCGCTGGTGGTCAAGACCGTGTCGTCATACAGGTCCGAGTACAGTCGTTTAAGTGTGCACCGGAGTGTTGCTGCTGTATCGACAACAATTCAGCATTGTTGTCATGCAAATTAATTTATTTGAGGGGGGGAAGTATTCGTTTCATGTTAGGTCTTTGTCCCCTGTTTGCAGGTGGGTCTAAGTCCTCAAAAGGCAGTGGGCGTTCCAACGGGCGCAAAGCCAAGTCCCCAGGACCAGGTCTGTCTGGGAGCGAGAGACCTTCGTCTGTGTCCTCGGTTCACTCAGAAGGAGACTACAACAGACGAACTCCACATACTAATCACATGTTGGAGGACCGGCCTTTGTCTGCAGGTACGCATGTCCACCTGAACACCGACAGATCTACTCCTGACTAAAATGGCAGCGTTTTCTGAAATGATTTTACTGTGCTTGTTGCAGGTTCGACACCAACCCCCTATCCTTGTAACCCACTGGTGATGAAGCATTTCTCCAGCGGGGCAATTTCAGCTCATTCCCCCTCCTCTGGCCAGCAGGGGAGCCAGGGCCCCGGCTTAGGACCTGGACAGGGCCGCTCCTGGGAGGAGGAGCCCAAGCCTCTGCTCATGTCTCAGTACGAGACCCTGTCTGACAGCGAGTGACCACACATGCCACTGTACAACAGGACCCACTAACACATCAGTGTGCTGCTGCAGCCACACACACACACACACACGCACACACACACGCGCGCACACACACACGCGCACACACACACACAAAGCACTACGGGGGGTGTCTGCAGAACTACCCACACCTTTGCATTCCTTCATCAGTCAGTCATTCATTCACCTGAGACGCCAAGAAGTGATGAAGTGGAACCTGCTGCTTCCTGTTTGTGTTTGCGTGCGTGCGTGTGTGTGTTGCCTCTTATATGTTATGCATTCACTCCAGGACTACTCTAAAGGACAAATCACTTCTTTTTTTCTTTTTTTTTTTCTTTTTTTTAAACTTTACTCCAATTCCTCACTGGCCTTATCAGTACAGACACGTTGACCTGTACTGTTGGGGTGTACCGGTCTAATGTGCTCACACCTGCATGGAGAGCAGCGCCACACACACACACACACACACACACACACACACACACACACACACACACACACACACACACCGAGAACCCATGGGTCTTCATTCACAGTGAAACCCAGCTGCAGGCTGCCTGCTGCCACTGCAGGAATACGGACGCACGAGGAGAATCGACATCTTGTTTTTCTTGTTTCGGGTCTTTGTTTTTCACCTTTAAATTCGGTCTGTCCAGTCCTGTGTTTTGTGAGCTGAGACCTTTAGTACATTTTGATGGTGAACTTTTGATGGTGTCATCAGTTGTCTTTTATCTGCAGTTATGCATTTTTATTTTTTTTTTGTTTGTTTTTTTCTGTGGAGTCTGGGGGTTGCAGGGCAGACATTCTGTTGGAGGGGTTTTATCATTGGTTTACAGGGTAAACTTGCTCTTTGTTGCTGATGTCATGTTTTTGGGGGCGTGGACTCCTGAGGAAAGCAAACCTCTGCTGGCTTCAGCAATCCGTGTGGGTTGGGGATGATCTGCCACATGGATGGCACTGAGACAAGAGACTTTCTCACTGTTTTTATATTAACCATGTCTGTGTTTGTTGAAAATGTTTTTGAATATTAAGCACTTAGTTGTCACTCTGTTCACAAAGGCATTTTTAAGCATCTATGTCCAGGGGGCAGGCAAAAGTGGACTCAAAGATGGCACGGATCCTCCCCATCTGGAGGGCTGTCTGATGATTTTGGTCTTGGCTGCCTGCCCACATCCTTTAGCGCTCCCACACTCGAAGCGACAATCACGTTAAAGTGAACAGTCACGGCGCCGCTGCAAGGAGGTTTCAGCCCAACCTCTAAAGCTGCTTAAAGGCAAATTCCACACAGTGTCACTCAGTTACATCTGGATTAAAAAGGTGATGAAAAGCCATCTTTCTACGGCCTTTGGTCTACCAAAGTGTCACAGGCCTCAGCCGGCCTGTGAGAACTCCCGTCTAAGACCTCGGACCTTTTACTGCCCACAGGAGGCCCTGGAACTCAACTCTTCATCCCAGCAGATTTTGTACAGTTATGAGATATTCCTAGTGTTAAGTGCCATTTATTTTAAATATACAGTACTGAAGTTAATAAGTGACGCACAGGTTTTCTTTAAGGCCCCCATACCCCCCCATGCCAGAGTTTCTACTGTCCACAATGAACAGTCTAAAACAAAAACAAAACTAAATCAAAAGTCCTGTTTTTCCTCTTTCCTGTGTTTGTGCATCATTTTATTTCTTCCACATGTGTCACTGCCTTAGCTTTGAGCTGTTTCACTCATGAAGACAGAGCTGCTCCTGCTCCGCTGGCCCGGTTCTGCATCACACCGCTGACATACTGCTTCAGTGCACCTCCTGCTTATGCACGGATTAGAGGAAGTTGAGGGCGAGGCCGTCTTGTGATGCAACGCTAGTTGACATGTTTCACACTTTGGTGCAGTATTCTTAAGTCTCTCTGTTTAAATCGTTGTGAGATGTTTCCTGTTTCACAACGTTCGCCTCATTTAACACCCTGCAGCAACGGCAGCGAGCTGCTAGAAACACTGTCCACATCTTTGCTCCTCGTGTCACAGTGGACTGTCACAGCACAGACATGATTGTCATACGACTGCCTCCTCTCCCTCCTTCATCCTTCATGTTGGTCACCTGCAGCTCATCTCAGCTGTAGTTTAGATTTTTTTTTTTTAATTTTTCTTAGCAAAAGCGATGGAGGGTTTGTAACTCCATCATTCAAGGTAGAAAGTACAGCCCAGCTTTGTACACCGGTCTCTGTATGTAAATCATTTTTCCACTTCTGAAATGTTAAGAATGTGATTACTAAAACAGACGAAGCCATATCCAGCTGTTCCCTTGAACCGGCGATTAACTTGTTTTTAAAAGTACACTGAAAGGAATTTTAATTTGCATCCATTTTGTTCTTATAATTTGTTAACGCACACCCGTGTCACCATAAATGAAATGAATTGTTCAGTTCTACTAGGACAAAATTGACTATTGATATGTTTGCTGAAATGTTCAATCGTGGATGGGGGGGATTGATAAAAAATACGCTGTTCAACCATTTTGTGCTTTTTTTTTTTTATTATTATAACCCACTGTATAATAGCAAGGATTGTATATACAACTGAAGAGATGTAAATATTTATGTGGCTTGCTTCGAGGTTGGTATTACAAAAAGAAAAAGAAATATTCACATGGTTTAATTCTACATGCCCACCAGCAAGCTTTGTGGATAGCAGTGTAAAAATTAAAAACACAACAAAAAAAAAAAAAGACACTGCCTTAATGTTTAAATAAAAAGCTTAATGCCACTCATGGTGTCAGTCGCATTTGTAGGTGCTGGTCTGGATCAATTCACTTTTTCTATTTTTCTTTCCTTGTTGTTTTTTTTAAAGTTGCCCAGCAGGGTAGAACTGACAGGTGTGCGCCAATAACGGTCATCTGCCAGCAGGGGGCAGTGCACGCACACGTTTACATTTTAAACTTGCTGCACATAATTCTGCAGGGGTTACTTGATCTCTGTGCAGCAATAAAGTACATTAAAATGCTGCGGTTAATGGTGTGAGCTCCCAGCAGCGACTGATGTCGTGCATAAAGTTGCTGCTGCACATCTGTTGCCCTGGGAACTGCTCAAGGTCATTCAGCTCATATAATGACCAGACTCCATGTTAGTTATTATCTCCTCATATAAGTGCCACGGTTTTCACATGTATTATGGAAACTAACTACGTAGGTTGATTAGTTTCTTCTCAATTTACAACACTGACTGTTTGTTTGTAATGATGCTGGGACAGGGATCAGAGCTGGAATTTGATATACTGGCTAAGGACATGTATGCATTTAAATCTAGTTAAGTTTTTAAATACTTTTCAAGGTTCACCGTTTAACCTAAAAAAAAAAAACTGTTACAACTCAACTGTATGCAACAGCTTAAACATAAATGCTGATTACACATCAATGCACGACTGGTTATAACCCTTAAGTTCATACAGTGCTGTCCACTTATAAGGAAATTGTATTTTCTAAAAACTTGATGTGCATCTTAATAAAAATGTCTACTTCCTGGTATGCAGCTGCTCTGGAAGTGCTCATGCTTGTCACATGTTTTCTTTTCTGTCTTGCCTTTTTTTTTTTTGTCACGTCTCCTCACCAAAAATGCATTTATCTGTTTGTGATCAGTTTGATCCTGTTCGTGAAGGTAGAGGAAGAATACTTGTAAACCACTTCTGTGACCAGGATAAAAATCTTTATGCTGGGGACTTCAGTGTAGCGGAGGGAAAGGGCTTCCTGGAATCCAGATTTGATTTATTGTCCTGGTTCAGTCCTGCAGCTTCGTTCTTGGACTCGATCAAAGTATACCAGTTTGCAGGTTTGAGGCTCAAAATAAATGGTGAAACCGCTTCATGATACCTTTTCAATACCAACCACAGGCCCTGATGCTCACCTACCATCAGGTGGCACCTCCGTCACGTCCCACTCTGGAGACAGCAGGCGCTGAATGATGTGAGCTGCTGCTGCAGAGCGGGGACATGGATCCAAAGATCCTGGGCCAGCGATGGCAGCAGACGCTGTTATTTTAGTTGCAGCGTGATATTTAATGCCTATGCATACAGGACCGTTGGGACCTTGATTTACAGTCTGTGTTCCTGTTTACACAGAGGGAAAAACTCACTCCTGGACACTGAAATCTACTCGATTTATGTTGACTTTCTAAATTCTGGATATACAGTGTCCTAGATTAAAACATACAGACTGATGAGTCACTGCTTTTTTTGTTGTTTTTTTTTACAGAGGAGTGCAATTTAAAAAGTAAAAGAAAAAATCCTCACTAAATAGCTTCAGCGTTAGGAATTGTCTTTCTTTTTATTCATTTAGGATATACATCTTTTTTTAAATAATTTCTCTAATTAGAACAGAAACAATGATGGATGTACAAAAATATAAAGAAAATTATGAAGTGCCTTGATGCCACATATACAATAGGAAAATATTTTACAGTAACAAAATCAAATGTTAGAAAACATTAGTATCACACAAGAACCCCACCAAGGTGTTGAACTGCCGTTGACTTTCTCTCATCGACGTTTCACAGACCATCACCACGTATCTGCATCCTTCCAGCGCTTCACTTCCACATTTGAAAAACCTTCTGCAGAACCATTTCTTTAATTTCCCTGTACATTTCTGTACTTCTGGAGGAGGGGCAGAGCAGATCCTCCAGTTCAGCTCTTTTTAATCCTGCTTAAGTTGGCAAACTAACTTACAGTTAACAACCACATATACGTATTTCTCTGTAACAGACGCAGAACATTTCTAGAGTTTTCCACAAGACCAGTGACTAAATACAGTTACGGTAAGGTTTTTTTGGTATTACTAGGGTAAACAGATTTGATCTATGGTGTTAAAGTTAAACAAATAAAAATGGTTTATACAGTAATCCTCCAGTAAGTGAGAAATGCTAAGTGTATGCTGACCACCACTGAACCAACACCGACGAGGCCGCTTTCATCCGTCTCACTAATCCACAAGAACACAGGTTATACTTTTATTCAGCCTGCCGATTTAATTATTCGTTCAACATCAGGTGTAAACTATTTATTCCAGAATATTACAATTGTTGAGCATTGCTGCTCTTTTAGAAGCTTTTTCTATTTTTATTATTTTTCAACATCACTTGGAAGGGAAATGCGTTTGTTTTCCAGCTTTCACGACTTTGTTTTGTTCAATGGAAGGTCAGTATACTGATCCGCAGTACTCGTGTCCTCGCTCCCTGACGGACCCGCCGAGGTTTGATCGCACAAACAAACCACTACGGTGTCTGTAGAGTGCATTTATAGTAAAACAACTCTTTGTCCCGAATGGTTGAATGGGAAATGCATTATAAGACATTTTGTAGAACCTGGTCAATGTTGAAAAGGCAAAAAAAACCCCAAAAACGTTTAAGTTCCCCTCCCAAATAAATGTCATTTTTTTAAATTGTATGCATTTGTTTGCATGCATGTCTGCTTATGACCAAACAAAATACATGTATACAATAAATTACCACAGCTTTTCTTGTTATAATTCAGTTTCCAAACGTTTCCAAAGTGGAATATGTTTAAAATTCCTCATCTTGACTTTCCATGTAAAGTTTGTGTGAAGTTAACAGAAATGTTTCACCTCTTTGCAACCCTACTCCTCTTTCACATCCCTCTCTCTTGTACTGCACTGGTACACGGCCGCAGCATTGTGCATCCCAATCGTTTCAGCTTTACACCAACCAAAACAAATAATATAAAAATCAGGAGCGCACAGTCTCAGCCGAAAATCAAAAACACATACTTGCAATGAAATAAACTGATACCCAAGAACTTTTGAGGTAAAGTCGGAAATTTCAATATTTGCCATGTTCAGCAATATATATATATATATATATATATATATATATATATATATATATATATATATATATATATATATATGAAAAAAAGACAGACATATAAAATACAAATAAAAAAATCTTAACTCTTCCGCTTGGAAATCTAATTCTGGGAAACGTCATGGTTTCACTTTTACATGTCGGGGATTGAAGATTGTTGTTGGACTTCAAACCACTGAAATCAGCTTCATGTAATGAATCTGTGACTAACCGTGAATAGTATTTGTGACTAACCGTGAATAGTATTTGTGAACTGAGTCACACGTGACAATCTGTCAGCTGATGGAACAGTCTTTGACTTCCTCGTGTTTACATCTGAGCTACATTAGAGACGTTTTTACTGGCTAAGACTGTTCGTCAGTGTTTACGGCGCATCGTTATCACAAGTTCAAAACTGGCCATGAGTCACTTCGTGCTCAAACCTGCTGATAGATTTATGAACGGCTGGTTTCTTCCAATTCAGGGCCGTTTTGACACATTTTGAGACAGAGCGGAAGCACGCTGACACTGACTGTTCGTAGTCATAAATCGCCAGAAAACTGCATCAGGAAGTATGAATCTTGCAGAGACGAAGACGGGGTACTACAGAGTAGAGTTCGCTCTAAGCAGCAGAATACATCATCAAGGCTGGTTAAAAATTAATATTTGCACTGATGGAAAACTGTTAATTTGTACAATGATTGCCACCTTTTTGAAAGGCCTTGTTCTGCACAGTCCTGACGAAGAACAGTTCTTCCAAATGTAATAAATAAAAGCTAACATCTTTATCTAAATCCAAACCTTATCGCTTTGGTGAGACCAAATAAGAACCTGTCCTCAAAAAAAGAAAAGAAAAAGAAAAAGAGTGTTCACATCACGCTAAAAGCTGCTGATACCCGACAGGGTTCCGAGTTTCAGAAGCTTTTCAGACGGTTTTATTGTCCTGTTGAGAGCCGTGTTGAGTCCCGTCTCTCTCGTTAAAACAAGACGCGCTGCTGTTACATGGAGTTCTGCAGGATTTCAGTCTCAGTGTGATCGGTGACTGGAAGGAAATAAGCTATCTTTGGTCCAACTTTTCACGGGCAGCGCAGAAATTCCCCACTGCAATGCCACATCTTCTGAGAGAGCTGTGACATATGGAAAACAAGTGCAACAAAGCCATTTTTATAAAGCTTTGCATTGGTGTGACTGGGTTTTCTCAGGTTCATCTGAAATCCACGACGCTCTTCATCTTTTCTTGGATTGTGGCCTTCGCCGAGGTTAATCACAGGCACTCCCAGATTGTCAACTCCTGCGTTAAATAAGACATAAACAACCCGCTGTAGCGCAGCTTTAAACTGCCAGAGCACCAATGATACCTTTAAAGACTGCAGCAATATTAACTCTAAATACACCCAGATAAATATCTCTGACTAGTCCTCAGAGGTTCAAAGTAGGGTAGTGAGCGGCTCCAGGTAGTTCCCTTTCAGGAGGAGGCTTTTCCGACTTCCAGAACAACAACAAAATGATTTTAAAAAGCAACAAAAAAAAAAGAAGCAAAAACAAAACAAACAAGACGATCAGCACATAACTGTTTTCCAGGACGGGCTCTACAGGTCCTCTGTGTAGATGATACAGGGGCTCGTGTCCTCGCTGGACTCCAGCTGAACCGTGGAGACGAACCAGCGGCGGGAGCCTGTGGCGTTGTAGTTCAGCGTGGTGCGGTAAGTGTTCTTGGCGTGTTTCGGGTAGATGATGGTGGTGCTCTGGTATTTGACTGGCTTCTGCCGTGGCTCCAAATACACCTGGGTCTTGTAGCTCCTCCAAGTGCAGTTACGCACCGCCACCACTGTTTCGCTGAAGGAGGTGGGCGTGGGAACCGGGGCGCAGACCACCCGGTCTCTGTAATGCTTGTCGGAGTCGTACTTTACCTCGGAGTTGCACCTGGAGAAGAAAATATGTCTGCTTTAGGACCCCGTCCGAATCTAACGAACAGGTGGAAATATTGGGAAGACAGCGTGGACCGAAGCACACGGATCAAACGATGTGCTGGAAACGACAGCGGTACAACGGCACTCCTGTGGATAACTTTGCCGTACTCTAATATCAGCTGATTCATCAGCTGATCTGCTTTCTGCAGCTTTGGGATTTAGCCTTTGGAGTCAGAACAGCCTTTATAAATTCACCTTTTCTTAAATCTTCAAATCTATTTGACATATTTTCTCACTGCATGAACTTAAAGAGGGTAAATGCCAACAAAATAACTCTTTAAGGTGAAATGCGAGTCTACCTATAGGACTGTTACCTCCAGAGTGTTTGCATTTGATATTATTTCATAGCAATGTAGGCTTACTAGGAGAGAGACTTCCTAAAGACACGAGGATCCTTACTCCGATGGGGCTCAGTTAAGGGTCTACAAGTGTCATGATTGGTGGATTTCCTGTAAGAAGGTGCGCTGCCTGCAGAACGCGACCTTATAAGGAGATTTTGCTCTATTTAACATAAGACAGAGCCGGTGATCTTCCAAAACTCTAAAAAATAGAGTCTGCCAGACTTTGCAAACTTGTGCATGTATAAACAGGTACTTCTACAGCACACGAACAACGTCAACTTAAACTCTAACTCTCAACTAAGATACAAACTGTGCCACTGTCTCGTCTTGTTTTTTGCAACAGGGATGTCTTACTTGATTTCCTGCTGTGGTTTGGGGTTGACCTCGATGCTCTCTCCGAAGAACACTGGGAGCATACGAGCCTTCGGGTCCGCTCCTGTGGAGTTCAGCAGCAGGTAGGGCAGCTGTATGGAGAACACACGACAGTCTGAGCATCACAGCAGCATGCCAGAAACTCTGACGCTGCTTTTCATGTGCCCTATCAAGGACCAGCAATCAACAAAAAAAAAAAGTGGCAGCATTGTTTGAAGGGTTTCAACAGAGCCAGCGACCTAAATTAAAAAAACTGAACCCCCCCCCCCCCCCCCTCCAGCAGACCTCCCCTCGTCGGAGGCCTGGCTTTTACCGTGACGGCAGTTAGACGAGAATCCCAGCACTCGGGGTCACACTTCTGGTTTAATTCAAATAATTACCCTGTGTGGGCCCTGCCAAGTAAGCTGTTGATGGAACATTTCTTTCTCTCAAGCTTATATGGCACTTCAGGCTGAATAGAGACCTATGAGTCAGACGCCGGCTGTGTGTGTTCACGTTGGGAAAACAGTCTTACACTTGTTAAAGAAAAGGGTATAAAAAAAAAAAAAAAGCAGATCTTTGGAGCTGCTGTTCAGCCAGCGGACCGAAGATGTTAATTTGGTGACAGTAAACTGACGACGCCAGGCTCTGGAAGTGCAGGACAACAGCTTCACAGCTGGTGAAGACACCTTTTGTTGCTCAGTGTAACGATGCACAACTGAGCTCCTTTTTCCAATTCTTTACTGGACTGCTGCTGCAAATTTGAAAATTCATGGATCACAGTGAAGTTAATATTTAAACTAATCAACTGTTCAAACCAGGTCTGCTTGTGCACTGACCCTTGACGCCTCCTCTGGTGCCACGAGAGGACACTCAGAGCAGCACCTGAGACGCAGAGACTCTGCCAGCGGTTGTGTTAAACTATCTTTGCAGGTGTGTTTGCAAACGCTGGGCTGCGTGGATCAAGCAGAACTTCAGTCATAACAGTCATAACTCCGGTGCCTTACATACGTTACACACTGGAGCCTGTCACATGCTGTCGTCTGACTGCACAGATGAGAGATGAGCATGAACAGCCCTGGGGCGCAGCAGGTCGCAGTATGAAGCTCGTCTTACCTCCAGACCACCACCATCACAGCAAACATACTATCTGAGATTGCACAGCTGCTGCTTTTCACTTCATTGGCGTTGAATGAAGTGAATCTGTAGGCCGTTAAGTTTCTGCCGCTGGGACCTGTCTGCCTGCGCGTTTGCAAGTGTGCAATTGTCCTCAGTGGCCTCGATGGAGAACATTCCATGTACGTCTCCACAGAGAGTTACAGCAAGATCTGGAAATCAAACACTTATGACTGGAACAGAGATGCGCCAGCTGATTGGATGGTGATTAGTGGATCTGTTCTGACTGGTTCTGACGGGGGCTGATGCTGACTTATTCTCAGACCGGCATAAAAAAACAGAAGAAAAGGATTTAAGTTGTTGCTGATGCAGCAGCCCTACTGGACATGTGCTGCTCAGATAAAACTAACAAAACCCTGTTTACAACTTCTCTGACCGTTTGGTCCATGTTTTGTTTTCTTCTCCAGCACTTTTATTTCAAATGTTCTGTTTGTAAACCTTACACCTGAGCCCACTACCTTTTCATTTCAAATACATTTCTTTGGAATCCATTCAAAACGAATGCATATGTTGTTTTCTTTACAGAAAGATTGTGTTCGGCAAATACAAGTTACAAGACTGGTATATTGAAACAAATAAAAATTGTAAGGCCTCAGGTAAACACGTCAGGAAGTCAGAATAGATTTCAACCACTTATGAAGAAAGGATTATTTTAGAAGTGTAACAGCATCTCTTAGGTGTGTACCTTATGTTCGTGATGCAATCTCAAAACTTTTGGGCAAATTTGTAATCTCACGAATCCAGCTTTGACACGCTTCCAGTGGTTCCTGAGTTCAGGATGAGGACGGAGCGCAAACGCGACGCAGCTGAAGCGCGGCGCTTCCAGCCCCGGTGAGGCCCACAAGATGCTAAAAATAAAGCTGAAGAGCGCTCAGCCTGCAGCCTCGGCTATCGTTCACTGTTGATGATGGTTAAAGCTTAGAAAGAAAATCATAACGGACCGAAACTAGAACCGGGAAGTCCGGCCTTTAAAGAAAACCAACATCAGCCAAGAAATTATTTGCCCTGGATGCATCTCTAGAATGAAATTTAGAGTGAAATCTCCCTCTAAGCACACAAAAAGTGAACCCAGATTCCTGCCCAGATGAATTAGTCTGCAGCTGAGACACCCACACATTAAACACAGCACAATGCAGGAAGACTGAGAAAAACGCCAACACAAACACAGATTTCAGGCTGCCGGCTGTTTGTCATGGCAAAGCCTCAAGACTTTACATCCTATGTTTGCATGGATGTTGATGGGAACGCATCTGTACCAAGAGCCGAGGCAGCGCCTCGGACCAGAACCTTATCAGGACTGCACGCATACACCTTCAAACGTAAAACAAATGCAGGTACGGCACTGATTATCCTTCATCTGCATCAGATTGGACCATTTCAAAACAGTCAGGCTATCTGAGCCTTTGCGTGTTTAATTTAGAAGTGAAAGATCATCAAACACTTATGCAACAGCCTGCTGTCGCCCTAACAAGACTCTGCACCTCAAAATAGAGCTCGAGGATTGTTCTACAGTGACATAGAAAAACAACACAAAATACAGACTTGGGAAGAAGAACAGCCGAACTGAAATATCCCCTTTTGAGACTGATCTTTTAGCAGAGACGATAATTTGACTCAATTTACTGATTTAGTCCTTTCATTATCAACCTCCTCTGTCACGTGGTGTGTCTGCTTTGGAATCAGTGTTATCACTTTATACTGATGCTGTAAACACAGCGTGATGCGAGCCTGAGCGGAGACAAACACGAGGAAGCTGCATCGTGGTACGTCCCCTTTAAGAGACATACAGAAAAACGGAGCAGTTCTGCTCGTCTGCGTCGTGAGTGTATAAGTACATGTCAGGTTTCAGCAAAGCCAATGCAGCACCCAGAACACAGCAGTACATTTCTGAGGCCTCACTTGAGACACTTTAAAAGCCAACGCAACCTGCGCAGACATGTTCTGAAAACCCCGCAAACTGGGAGTGACCTGGAAACGAAGTCGGCTCCGTCTTGTGTGACACACAGGTCACTGGAGGGGGCATCGTCCAAATGAATTCATCCTTTGAAAGGCGAAAAAAAGGCACCAAACTGACCATAAATCATAACTAGATGAAAAATATTCCCAAAGTCCTGCTTGAAGGTGGAATGACCATCTGCCTAGTCGATTTACTGAGTCACCCAATCATGAAAATATACTTTTGATTTCTGCACATGAATTGATGTGGAGCTCTTTATGATACCAGGAAAGCAGAAGTTATAAAAAAAAAAAAAAAAAAAAAAAAGCATCACTGTTGCTCATTTCCATGGTAGATGCATAACACGACACTAACTTCACAAGCTCCCAGCTTGAATCCACTTGAATTAATTTTCAGTCCCTTTGATACCATATCTCTCAACGACACATACTGAGCAGGAGACAAGACGCACAGCACAAGCTCCAGCGTGTATACTTTCAAGAATGTAGCATAATATAAGTCACATATGAGACATTTTATCGCTCACACATCCTCAGTATTGGTCCGAAAAACATGTGTGTGTTTGTCTAAACTGTTGGACATTTCTTTACTTTCTCAGCCCCATAAATCTAAAAGTTGAAAAACTAGTCTCGAGTTAAGTAGCTGGTTAGTCGAGAACACGGGTGAAGTCTGAAGGAGAGTCAGCACAGCTTTACTTCAAAGGGTCACGAGCAAAACAGGTTGGGGAGGAACAAGACGGATTTACAACCAATTAATCCACTGAAACTGGTTTTAACTGAGAACCTGTTGCTGAGCATTTATGATAAGGCTTCAGAGTTTTACAGTCTGGCTTTAAGATATAACAAAGTTCACCGATCAGAGTTTAATCAACATTCTTAAGATTTCTTGCCAATATGAAGGAGACCCGAGACCCTCAAGACTGGAGATGCCCGTGGTGCACACACCTTCGCTCACATACACATTACTGCAGCAAGATTCAGAGTCGCAACCCCGTAGAAACCCCCTGAATCCTGGAAAGAGAACCCTGGCAGTCTCTGGATCCCAGTTTGGAGCCATAACTGGAATGATCAACCTACACACTGACCTCTGTGACAGCTGTGCAGTCAGAGCCCAGCTGATGAACCACACTGCAAGAAGAACCAACGTCTCTGTAGTCTTAATGAGGGCCAGTGGCATCCTCAGAAGTTTGAAACGGAGGAATTTCTAGTGAGAGAGCTTCCAGATGTGGAGGGAGAGAGACTGATCTGCAATTTGTCTCGGGCCAAACACTAAAATGCTTTCAGATTTGTCTCATGGCAGTAAATTTATTTTCCATGAACCCTTCTTAAAAAAATAAATACCTGATAAAGCCTATTTGGTTGCAAAAGTGTTGTCTGTTTTAAATAAGCAGCAGGTTTCTCACCAGTTTGCCCTCTCTGCTTTCCTTTTTATAACATCCATGGTGGCTCTCGACAGGCGTCGTGCAGCTGCCGGAGCGCGACTCGATCAGAGCCGGGGAGAGTGAGCAGAAGGGCGGGCTGGGACTGGGGGGCAACCCGGAATCCGGGCTGTCGAGCAACCCCTCCCGGTTCTTTCCTTTCAGGCTATCATCCATCGCTTGTAAATGTAGGTGCCCCACCATCTCTGGGACGGGAAAAAAACTTCAGACAAAGTCGCACGGACGAGTTTTGAAGCGCTCCGAGCTTCTGCGCGCTGCTGCGTCCACAACAAACAATCCCGGGAGAAGTTTTTCCAGATTCTGACTTCTGCAGGTAGACAACAGAGAGGAAAAAAAAAACAAAAAAACAGGAAGAGGCATTTAACTGTTGCCTATTCACTGTAGACAAAACTTCACATAAAGTCAGCCTTCATTTCTCTTTAAACTTAAAGTACCTGCGCGTCGAGCACAATTCCCTTTAATCCAGATATTCCAAACCCGCGTGAAAAGATCCAAAATTAACCATAATAAACCCTCACATTTAAGTCTTGCGTTAAGGGATTAGTATTTGAAAATTGAAACCAAACAAACGCAGAAAGTCGTCGGTGCGTCTGGCACCAATCTGGATGAGAACTTCTCGTCTTTTTGCTCTGCGCCTGAGTGTGTCTGCGTACCGTGGGTGTGCGCTCTCGCCAATGGAGAGCTCCCCCTTGATGATTTTGCCAGTTTTTTTTTTTTTTTTTTTCATACCTGGATGTAGTCCAGCCCTCATGATCTGGATCACTTCCATGCTGAGCCGACAGGGGCGAGCACATCCCAGCTCTCCTGCTGCTGGCTGTTTTAACCGCCTCGCTGACGCGTCTTTGAGACAATCACACAACCTACCAGCTCCATCTGTTCACTGATTGATCCATGATCAACAACGAGCAGGTATTAGGCTGTTTCATCATTACCCGAAAGAGGTGTTAAAATGCCCAACTAGAAATACGATATGAATAGATTCTCTCGTATTTATTTAAATAAATTATAGCCAATTTGCACCTGTTAATACACCAGTAATAATTATTTAGCATAATCGGAACTATTAATAATTAAAATGATGTGTAATCATTGTAATATTAGGAAATACTAACATGTCACTGCGTTATGTATTGGCTGTATAATTATGGTGGTCTTATGCGTTTAATTATATTATGGTTTTCTAATTAGGTTTTATTTAGAAACCACATCTAACCAAATTACCCTCCTTTGCTGTCAAATAGAAGAACAGCAAATAAATAACTAAAACTCACCAACATCAGATTTTTCATCAGATAAAAAGCCATGTGTGAAATTTTATGCTGTTCTGTTATGAAAAAAGCAAAAGGCTGCGGCAGCAGTGTAGGATAAAAACGAAGGAGACCCCATTTATCAGCCACAACTTCACATATGTGATGCTCTCAGCCTCCCACACTGCTGAGATGTTGACTTCACTATTCAGTCCATCGCAGGTATTTATTAATGCGCAGCTCTCTTAAGGCCCCACATCATTTCAGCGTGCGATTCTTGTCTTTTTCTGTTTGTAAATCACCTGTTGTGTTTGGGATTATCGTCCTACGTGAATCGATTTCAAGCAAGCTTTGGCTCACAGACGGATGTTCTCACAGTTGGCTCGACAGGTCAAAAGGAGTTGATGGGCAGCTCAGTGACTTCGAGCTGCCTCGAGGTCCTGTACCTGGAAGACAAAGCCCACCTCCGTGCTTCACAGTTGGGATGAGAGGAAACGTGCTGACATGGAAGGGAAAACCACATGAGCTGATGTGCTAATATGCATTTGTTTTCTGTTAAACATGATGTTGTCATTGTGGCCAAACTAAAGGATGCTGTTCCAGAAGTCTCATGGGTTGTTTAGATGCTACTTTTGCAAATCTAAATGGTCCTGCCATGTTCTCTGCAGAGAGAAGAGGCTTTTTCCTGGAACCCCCTCCAAACAAGTCTGTAATTGTTCTGTCATGGATTTTCACATTAAACATGCCAACCGAGGCCTGTAGAGGCTGAGATGTACTGATTGGGCTTTTTACAGTTTCTCTGATCTCTGGGTGAACTTGCTCAGATGATCGGTCCTGGGAAGGCCGGCAGCTGTCTTTTATGTGTGTGTGTGTTTTTGTTTTTTGAGAATAGTTCTTCTCATTGCAGACTAATGGAATCAAGATAGTTTGGTAATGGTCTGATAACCCTTCCCATACTAATAAAAAATTGATTCTTTAAGCTCATTTGATGTCTTTTCTCTCAGGCATCATGCTGATACACAGCTTGAGGCTCCAGACCAACAAACAGAGTAGAGTTGAGTTGCTGACTCCTCCCCCCAGAAACCAGCTGCTATGAATAAAAGCTGTAAAGACATGCTTGAAAAGATGGCTTTCATACTGTATGCCTGTGGTATTTTCAGCAAAGCATGCCGCATACATTTCATTCAGACCTCAGATAATTATATCAGCTTCTGAAATTCTTCCAGGTAAAACTTATCCAACGATATTTAGATGCAGTGTCGTTTTATTGGAACATCAGTCATTTAGTGACGAAGCAGCTGCTCCCTGCTGCTTTGTTTTGAACAGTACGTAGACAGTAAGAGGAGGATAACGGATGACTGTGGTTATTTTTCATGAACTCTGTGTACGTGTGTGTCTGTAACTATCCTGCCTGGTATATTTCAGGACTGGGTGGAGATGGGTGGGAGTGCTTTATCCTCCAGTAACCAAGCGAGCCGTGTGCACACAAACGCGCACACATAATCACACGCAGCCGGAGTAGACAAAGCAGACCTGAGCGAACAAACAAGCACACGGCAGCCATCAAGGCAGAGAAGGAATTGAGTTCTTGTTGCTGTACTTGCTGCTCGGCCTGTTACTTTCAGCAGCGGCCGCCCTGCCAAAAGGGAAATGAGAGCATAAATAAGAGCCAGTGCAGAGTTGGTTGATTGTACCTTTGATGGTTCACCAGCTCGCCATGGTGATTACCACCGACTGCCAGGAGATAATGTGTGATGTCTCTTTCACTTCTCATTCAAACTAAGATAACTCCCAACAGTCTGGAGCGTATATTCAACAGCATCCCTCTCAGGGGTGAGCGGCTGTGATCTTGTTTGCTGAAAAATGTTTTTTTTTGTTTGGGAGCCACTGCAGAAAGCGAGTTTGCAGCTGGCGTTCCCTGGGTCAGGTGTGTCTTTGTGCCATCACGTCCATCTTAAACAGCCCATCACGTTGATCTTCTGGCATTCGAGGGATTAGTCTGCAGATCTGGTGCAGATTAGCTACAACACATGGGCGTGTTTGTGGGAGTAGGTATGTTTGTGAGCGTGCTGAAGGGAGGACGCTATATTTCAGCCTCGGTGAACAACCCGGAGAGCTTTAACGGTGACTGCAGCGTTCATCCGTGAGTTTTACTTTGGTGTTTCACTCCTAGGTTGGCGTCTTCACGCATGTAGTCTCCATGGACACATTAACGGTTCAAACCGCACAAGTGACACAAACAAAAGTATTTTAAAATAGTGCTTTTGTGAAAGGACGTCGTCTTTTATTTATTTCTCCGTACTCCTAGTTCTACTGGGATCTAACTGAAAACGGATCACTTGATTTCACATAGAGGGAACATAAAAACAGAAACAAACACAAAATACTTTGTGTTTATTGTTTTTTGCATCGAGATGATGTGGTTGAGCTCAAAGCTCATCTCAGTTGGATACCAAATCTGTTGAATTGTGACGAAGCCTGGGCAATGTTTTCCCTATGTCCCTCACTCATCACCAGTTCGGGGAGATGGATTATTCTGTGAAAGGCTGTGATCATTAGTTTCAGGGATGGCTGCCTGCATTTCTGTTTTTCACCTCTCTTCCTGTCACTAAAGTTACTCTGACACTGTATAATAGGTCTGTGATCTTTTCAGTATGGATGCTTAAACCCAGGGGATTATTCAGCAGACACTTTTACCATTTGTGGAAGCTGATTGAAGAGTTTTACAATCAGGGTTCTGTAGCTGAGAGCTCTGAGATCCCGAGAGACATGGAGACAGACACAGAGGCGGGAAGACGGCCAAGCTTTCTGCTGATGATTCATTGTTTAGTGCTCCGTCAACCTTCCTCCTCATAGAGCAATCATTCCTCACATCCTGCCTCACATACACACACAGCAAAAAGCATGAGAGCACAGAGATGTTTGTGTACATAGACGAAGAAATAACACACATTTGTGATCTCCTGAAATCCCTGGCTCATTCTCCTTGCACTCATAAAAGCTTGCCAAGCCAGCTGCACAGACCATGTGGGGGGAAGTGAGGAGGCGAGGTAACACAGGTGTGTCTGTATGTGTTTGTTTGCATGCAGCAGAAAGGGAAGACATGCACTCATTTTGACGCCCCCGATATTCCAGGTCTGTGTTTTCACAGTGAGGTACACATACTGTCTGTGTGCGAGGTGTGCAGCTCATCGTGCATGTTGGCGTGCAGCTGTCAGGAATAAATCTCAATGTAAAACCACAGAGAGGCTTAGTCTGGTAGCACACACACACACACACACACACACACACACACACACACACACACACACACACACACACACACACACACACACACACATAACCACAGCCTTATAGGGTACGCCATTTGTGCTTGGAGGTCAGAATTTCCAAGTTCCAAGTTTGAAGTTTTAACCGGAACGCCTCATAAGGTCGGAACTCCAGCATTAAAGTTGGAAAATTCTCACTTCAGCACCTGAAGTAGCTGCTACTCACATCAACCACTCAAGTGTACACTGGGGTGGTTTAACTGTTTACACCAGCTTTGTCTTTTTCTATTTGTCTCAAGTCAGAAATACGCGCGGTACTGAGTACAGCTCCGTCTTCGTCAGCAGCCGCGTTGCTCTGCTGTTTCTGTGTGCTGAATACTGCATACAGCACTGTTTTAAATTACTTTAGCGCACAGTGACTAAGGGGAGCAACAGCTCCACTGGAATGAGTTAAAACTCAGTTGTGACATTATTCAGAGTTACAATTTCTGACTTCCGAGGTAAATGTGATGCACCAGTTACCTGATCACAATTCCCATGTTAGCTCCAACACTAACCACCAGGAGCCCAGAACTGGCCTTCTCCCTCACTGGAACCGCTTTGGCCCCCTCAAGGACTACTGGTCCCATTAAAGCGAGTGTTTACACCAAAAGAGGTCCTGATGAGCTACACCAACACAAACCGCTTTAGCTGACCTGGCAGTTGTCCTCTGTCCTTCCAGCAAACGTACATGAGAACCAACAGTGTGCTGGAAGTCTAGAGGTGGAAGCCGTGGCTCCGGCAGAGCAGGTACAGGCCTGGTTTTGGTGCAGCAGCTATGCTGACCTGCTCAGGAACAGGGGCAGCACGTTGGCTGGGTGCCGAACAGGGACGGTTGTTCGGACTGAACTGCGTGGCGGGTAAAGACTGGCTGACGGCTCATGGACATTAAAACAAAGTCCAAAAGCAGTCAGGATGAAGGCTGGCAGCTTCAGACAAGTGTGTGCTTGCAGATAGAAATGAAGAATGCAACTTCTGAGTTTTAGTAAGTAAACCTGCAAAACAAACAGGATTTGCAATAGCCCAACTGGCATGAATTTAAAGCCCCAAAAAAAACTGAAGCACATCCTTAACTTCTGCTTTAAAGTGGAGGGGCTATTCCAACAGATAAATAGTGTCTTCAGCCCGGCGTTGAGTCTAAACTGAGAGAATCTGGGCTGTGCAGACCCTGCTGTCACAGTGGAGTTTGGTGAGAAATATAAAGACCAGACTCTGGCAGGTAACAAAACCTGGATTTGTAATCTTTTTTAGAAGTTTTTATGAAATAGTCATAAAACTGTAGGCGCTATAAATAATTGCACCTGTGAATAACTTCCATGTGCAAATACAGCTGCTCTCACGCTGTTGGAAACACTGCTATTGGAATTTTAGGAAAAGACGTAGTTTTTAGAGATTGTTCATATTTTCTGGCACCAGATGGTTAAAAACAATCAACCATGCTGCATCTGTACACCTGTGTCTCCCCGCTGATCATCTCCATGTGAAGCTGCATAAAACGGGCCATCTGTTCATTAGCCGCGGATGAAGCAGGGGTTGCTGGTCCTGATCTCGGATCCCTGCTGCTTTCATAGTATTGGCTTTTTGGCTCCGTATTTGCAATCTGGACATTTTTGCTCTTGCTTTCAGTCTCATATCAATTTAGTTGTGATATAAACATTGTTTCTCCTGCAAATGAGTAAATAGTGAAGTGTCTTCATCCTTGCATGGGTGAGACTGAGGGTGGAAATCAAGTTTGTGCATGTCTGTAAAATGTCATGATGATTGAGATCTATAAAAGAGAACCACATGTACGCTCTGGAGAAAAGAATGTCTGCACATTTCTGCTCTGTGCACATGCACAGTGTTGTCATGAAACTATACGTAGTTGTGTACATTTGGCCTCTGGTAGATTTCTCTAAAATCATGTAGGCCTCAAAGTCAAATCCATCATGCACCTCACTTGTCTGGAGCCTGGAGACCTCTTCTCGTTCTGGGATGAGATGATTCCTGGTTGGAGAGGACAGTCGTCATCCTGCACTCCTCTCCTACATTCGTATCTGATGAGTCTTCCGCTGCTGAGATAGATGCTAAACAAAACAAACAAACAACAACAAAAAAAAAAAACAGACCTGCAAAAAATCTCACTTAACTCACAGTACAAACGTTCATTATAAAAACGAAGAAAACTGAGACCAGACGCAGCAAATTAGATTAGAATTGATCTGATTATCTATTTACCCTTAAAACTAAAAAATGCTTTCAAAATGACTCTTCTTATTTTCATGTTATTATTTGTTTATTCATTTTTATCAATATGCAAAAATGTGCACAGTCAATCCAGTAAAGCAACACAACTGTACAGTGAGTAACGTGCAGGTCTCAACGGCTCTATAACTGCACAGCGTAGTTTGACCCCGGGGCAGACGTTGTTTGGAAGCCTCCACTGAAATGCTTTTCAAGCCTGTTTGGCATTGAAAAATCAAAAATCCACACTTTATAGCCATCGTTTTGAAATATTTGTGCCACATAGATGTTGTTAGCAACAAAAATGAAAACAACAAACCTTTTTAGGATTTGAGAGACAAAACAACAAGATCTGGTCTCCAGATGGATGGACGGACGGACGGATGAACGAACGGACGGATAGATGGATGGAGGAACGGTCGGATGGATGGTTTTAACATTAGTGATGGAAAATCAGTTTAAAAAGAAAATAAATCTTTTCTTTCTGCAGGATTAGTTGGGAAGAGACAATCAGAATAAACCCCCCAGTGGTGTCCAGAGGTCACGTGAGTTCATTTCACCTGACTCAGAGACGACACAGCAACCAAACAAACAAATCAATGACACTGCAACACAACAAAACGCCAGCTCCTGGCAGAAAAAAAACAACATTACACCATGAACTATCGGGGTTTTTTTTTTTTTTTTGCTTTACTATGAACTAGCAGACACAACCATGTAAAGTACTTATTATTATTATTTGTGTTTGGGGGGGTGGAGACAGCATTTCACATGAGTTCACATTTGATTATTGGAAAACCTTTGCAGAAATGTGTCTCTTTCCTTTTAATGCACTGCGTTGGCGTGTTCTCGCTGAGGTTCGCACGCACTGGAGCCTCGTCACCGGGACGACTCCGGGGCTGCACACAGCTGTCGCCGTTGCGTGCTGGCAGCTGGTTCACTCTCGGCTGTAATCAGAGTGATTCACCTGCTTCCTCTGACGTTTACGGCTTCATGCAACTTTGTGTGAATAGTCAGTAGGTAAACACGAGAACTGCGTTTGCTTAATGTGTAACAGTGAGATATGTGACTGTCCCTGGATGCACTTTTAGTTCTCTTTCTGTTTGTACATGGATCCATACTCTGCGAGGGTAAAGAGCCTGCAGCGACAGTTCAGTCAATAGTCTGTCTCTGGTTAAGATGGGATTCATGCATCATTTTCTTTCAGGAAAATACCGGGCAGCAGGAGTGTCAGGGATATCCACCCTAGGAAAAAAAGAAGCATGTCAGTACAGTCTATTCTTGGTGTCGCCTGTCTGTGTTATTTACTTGTATTTATTGATCAATCAGCCGGTTCAGTGATCTCGAAGAGGCAGCCTCAGCAGGCCTGCACAAACAACAGAAAGTAACACAGCCGAAGCTCGAAAGGGAAGGTCCCAGCAGGGGTGGAGGACAGCGCCTTCTCTCATCCATCTTCGTTCAGGTGCATTCATCTCTGCGCTGCGACTTCTGCCCTGCTTTCTGTGCCTTTGTAACATAAACAAACTGCGCTCTCAGATCCTGACAACAGCCCTCCCTGTTTGCTCACTGTGTTTGCTCAGGCCTGCGGTTTGAGTTGGAGTGTTAGCAAAGCACAGGTAGCCAAAGGCAGCAGATCAGATGCAACAATCTGAGATTGATGTCAACACGACACCAGTTCACCACAGAAACATAACATTTATTACCTGGCAATTAGAGCAAAGTGGCTGCGCCCAGGATACAGAAAGATCTGACAAACTGTGATTTCCTGTTCACTGACGCGGGGATTTATTCTCCGTCTGTCAGTCTGTTTTCACCGTATTCAGTGCTTCCTCCCCTCCTTTGCTCGGGTGACAGTTTAAACTCACACCTCCCAGTGATCTGCGCATCACTCAGAGTTCATAGCGCGTCTCCTCTGCCAGACTGACAGCTCCTCTTGTGCTGTGCCCATCAGGGAGGGTTGTGTTTCCCATGATGGTGCTTTGTGTTTGCTTTACTTGCCTGTGGGGCTGTAATGACAAGCAAAGACCACCCAGGTCTGCTCTGGCCTAAATGGTGTTGAACCAATCCAAGTTCAGTGTGTGTGTTTATACTTGCTTTTACTACCTCATGAGGACGTGTTTGATGCGATCACATTTTTGGGATGGCACAAAGCCCAAAGTAGGATGTAATATCTGTTAGTCCTACTGAAGTCTGGGTTAGAGATAACTGATTACTGAGACTGACTTATAATTACATTGATCGTAATCAGGTAAAGATGGCTGCAAAATGAATGGAAGTCTATACATAGTTTTTTTGTTTTTTTCAAGCAATGTCTGATTTTCATCGGTCAATGACCAGAAAATGTTTTCTGTAATAGAAGGGTACCAACAAATGTGTCCACATGTGCAGTCAGGACAGATGGATAAGGCATGCGCACATTGAAACAGCTAATAACTGATTTAAAAACAATAAAGAGCAAACATTTATGTTGCTATTATTGTTGTTTTGGGAAAGCTTTTCCTTTTTCAGCTGATACTGGTTTGTGGTGGAATAGCCCAAACCATATGTTCATTCAGTAGGAGTTGTACCATATTCTATGATGATGATGGTAATACTAATAATAACGATAATGATAATAAAAATAAAGGCCAAGCTGAGGAAACCAACAGACTGCAGCCATCTTTTCTCTTGGAGCCCAATCGTAGACAAAACTCGCACAAAGCACGAGGCAGTTGGCTGTGACAAACCACATTTGACATGGCTGCTCTGCAGTTGTACAAACTGCTGTCCGTGTGTGGCTCTTGGCTGCGTCAACGCCTGACATGTGTTTCCAACGTGCCGAGATGGTGAGACAGCTTTTCTGTTTATGTACGTCCATACGTTCTCCTTTAATCAAGCTCAGCAGCAGCAGCGCTGGTCACTGAGGATTCACCGATCTACAGACAGATGAATAACCTTGCATTTAAACCGTCATGGTACATGAAGAGAAATGAGTCAAAAAAGAGCTTTCTGGAAACTATGGAGTTATTGCATTTGAATGTTTCTTTAAAAATAAGACATAATGTGAACATGCATTACTTTAGGCGAGCAACGACATTCCTGACAAGTGTTTTTACATCGTAAGCTGTTATCAGACTGAGTTGCACAGACTGTGTTATCAGACAAGTAAACCCTGTGTGCAGCAAAGGAAACCCAATAGTGAAATAACGGGCTATTATTTGATGACAAAATTGCTTTTTAAATCGTATTCATGCATTTGCAATTAAAGTGCAATTAAGCAGTAACCAGAGGATGGATCAGAAAGTCTATGTTTGGATGTAAGTTATCTTCCAGCCATAAAACACATTGATAGTGTTTTCTGATGTAGCTGAAGGAAATCTGAAATAGACACAAGTGATTTATTGATACCTTGAATGGCCTTGTTTACTTTAAAGTAAATAAAATACCACTGAGTTTTGCTCAGTGACAGTTCCCGAGCCTCTTTCCAAATATGCAAATATAATTCACAGACCAGAGAAACCTTTCAAAGAACCTGTTTTTGTTTTACCTGCAAGACCTGGCTGCTTAATCGCGACAAAAAGCCTCATGATTACTTTCACATACAAACATTGTAGATTTACAGTATGTGTGCATGATCTTAGGAAACACAAATACAAAAAACTACTGATAAACAGTATCCTCCAGCAGCCGTGCTGGATGTTTCAAGTCAAACGCCCAACTGGGAGAGCTGTTCCAGTTAAATTTCCCATTTGAAACTGGAAAACTCTTAGCCTGGCCAGTCATTCCCATTCACTTTGGGACAATTCTCTCTCATGAAATGAGTGTGGTTCCCCTCACATTCACATATGCCCGGGTAAGGAACCTCCTGACCAAGTCGCAAAGGGGCGGGGCCAGGCTTTATGCACTGATTCCTGCAGGATCGTCCAAGCAGCTCAGATCAGCACTGTTGTCCTTATTACATTGCTCATCATTTTCTTTTTTTTAAATACTAGTCTGCATGTCACAATGCCTTTGTCGAGTGCCTCCTTTCTCTTACTGGTTGTACTGGTTGTACTGGTTGTAGGTATATCCAGTAGCTTTCAGAGACACTTTCTTCTGCAACCACGGTTGCTGCTCCCTGCAAATCAAAGCTGAATCCAGAGGAACCAGACTAACTCTTTGTATGGAAAGTTAAAGAATTAGGAGTAAATTTCAGCTTCCTAGTACAAATGGAGTGTCTGCAAATGGTAACTGATGTGTTCCCATGTCAGCATCAAGTAATCACAGCTCAGGAGATGTTTTTTTTAATTGCTGCAAATGAAAGAATTGATCACACAGACCACATGCTTTATTGTGCTTTCACATTGTTTTGTTAACCAGGTTTTGCAGGACACATTGGTGCATTCTGGTTTATGGGAAGCCAGATGAAGAACTTAGAGGAAGAAAGAATAAGAAGTAAACCTTCAACAGGCTGTGGCAATTTGATCAACCTTTTAAATGTAGGTTAATATAGAAGAAGCTTTTGTGCCACACATCTTTCTTTTCATTCATTTACTTAATCTGTCTAGAGCTGTCTTCTCAGCCGAGTGTCACCTGTTTACCAAAATGTTGACCTTTTAGCTCCCAGAGGTCTTCAAGCGCAGGTATGCAAAGTGAGGTGTTGTTGGTTAATAGCATCCACGTGCCTACCTGCAAGCTCCAGCGTACGTGATTCCTCCTCCAAGAGCTGAGGAGCATGGAGCTGGTTTGATGTCATGCTTACCAGGTGCTTGAAATCCTTAAGCATATTTTCTGCCAAAGGGTTCAAGAGGATTCGTCTTACCTTTTAGTCCAAAGTCACATCATGTAGTTCCTGGATATGTCTTGAAAGCCAGACCCAGACTGCAGAATGAATAATAATGATAATAATAATTATGGTGAGTGCTGACAGAGTGTTCAGACAGAGTTGATGGAAACTTGTGAATTAGACTTGTCTGCAGTGGCACACCGAGTTAGCCTCTTGTTTTTCCGCAGCTGCCGTCTGGCCTCAGGCCTTAAGGAGGACCCGTCTCAGAGCGGTTGCTCAACACAGCTGTGGGCAAACAGGCTGCGCGTAGATGCCTGAGTCTCAATCTGAACACGCGCACATGTGCACACAAGCACATGCACACAGGCAGGCCAAACAAACGAAGTTGAAAGTGTGGGCATATTTGCAGCGCCCCACCAAAACTCTTGCCACAACTTGTTAGACTGAATAAAATTGCTCTCCTGCACACCCATTCAAAGTAATAACATGCAGGCACCTCTTCAGCACTAAGCCCAGACATGTAAATATGTGCGTACGAATGGAAAGTCACAAGTGTAATTTGCTGCTTTGCATAAAATCTGATTACCAAAGAGTTAGCCGGAAAGTGAAGCCAGACAATGAGTCAACGGCCTCGCATAAATTCTCTGCTTTGTTTCAGTTTGATGATGCTGCAGGATGAGTGTGTCCATTTCTGATTACTCATACCAGCGTCTCATATTGTTCATATTGAAGAAGATCTTAAAAAAAAATGTTGTTTAAATTTTGAGCTTTTACAGAGGTGGTGGGAAGTCAAAATTCCCACCTTTATCACAATGCATTGCCTATAAATGAAAAACAATAGTGACATAAAGTTGAGCAGTTGTTATCAAACTTATAGTTGCAGATACCGACATGCACGTGACTCTTTTGGTGAGAAAATGCTGAAAAGTTTGTCAAGAGGAAGAAAATTTTTTGTTCTGTTTTGAAACTTACAAAGCAGCTAGTCGACATTCCAGGATGTTATTTCCTAAAAGCCGGTCAGCCAGTCCAAAAGAAGACGCTTTGACAAATACGCTGATATGATGAGCAGTGAAAGCGGGTCATTTAACGCCAACTGCAGCTTGTTCTACGCCAACAAGGGAAACTGGTGTTTTACTAAAAGTTCCTAAATTAAAGGATACAACTACATGTGTATGTTGTTCATTTTTACACAGGATATTCGGGTTTAGATTGGAGCTGGACTGAGATTACATCCTCACCTCCGACCTCAAGTCCACGCTGACCCTGCTTGACCGGTGGGTGGCATCTACAGCAGCAGCAGAGCAAACATCTGCTGCCTCTGTTGGAGACAGGTACCTGAGAGGCTTGTCTAGCAGGAACCGGGAGTGCGCGTTCACATGACTGTGGCCAGCAGCTCCGGAGCATCCAAACACTGCACTTGTGTTACGATTTGTGCATATGTTAGCCATAAAGAGCCTTGCGTGTTGCAGACTCGACTTGGGGAGGGGGGTTTAAAGTAATGTGTTACTAGTTGGGGCTCGGAGCTGTGAGCCAACTGGTCCATTCTCCCCGATCCACTTTCACAGGCCGCTTGGAGTCTTCACAAAGCCTGAATACCACAAAGAAAATGAGACAGGGCGGAGTTCAAACGACAGCTCAGAAGTTTTATGTTCGATGAAATTAGAAATGACTTTTTAAATACCACTCTGTACATTCTGCCCTGCAGTAAGGGCTCAGCTAATGAATTTAATGTGCAGCTTTTGGCATGGGACATTGATTAAAAAGTAGACGTTACTTATAACTGCACTGGGATTCAAGGTTGTTTTGTCGTGTGGGAGTCTTAATATGATTTTAGTCCCCCTCGTCTTTGCTAAACGTCGCCGCTGTTGGGGCAAACACGTTTTCGGCTGCAGAGCTCCAGGCTGCAGAGCTCCAGGCTGCAGAGCGTCAGACCGGAGTCATCATGGCTGCGCATGAGCTTGGAGATGAGAGCTTTGTGTAGTCAGCATGTTGTTTAATACAGTCTTGTGGCGTTTTAGCAGTTTTGTATCAGAGAAATGCTCTATTAGTTTTTAAAAGGATCTACTGGGCATTCGGTTTCAGGGAACAACGCTTCAAGGCAGTAAAGCAAGTGAAGAGGCTGGAACAAGGAGGGAAGTTAAAGGATACAAACACAACTTTTCCCTGATGAGGGTCTTTCCAAACATTTATACCCGCACCTTTTGGACATTTTCAGCCCAACTGTTGCAGTTACAAAATGTCCGTCTCCCTTGATAGGCTGCTGTTTAATGATCCTCCACCGAAGCCTGGTGTCTGAATATAAGACGCTTCATTTGCATCCTCTGTGTAATTTGAAGTCCTTATGAGCATTTTTGCGGACAGGAGTAAAGGAAGTGGCGGCATTTATCTCCAGTGGTGGCCCCACCTCAAACCCACAACCTCATGAGTAGTAAAGTTTTAAAAACCTGAACACGTTGCTTCAGATTCTCTAGTTATACTAATAAACCTCCATTTATAATAAAATACGATGACCTGCCTCATATTATCACAGGAAAGGGCCACAATGAGTTTGCTCAAATCTTTTCTCATTAGGAAGCGTAAAAGTAGCTTGAGTTTTGATCGTTTTTGTGTTTTACTCTGGGTTTACATTTGCTGTAAACCTGCTGGTTTTTGTATTTGAGGACGGACCGAGGGAGACTTCGGTAGACCAAAATAGACACAGCGGGAAACTGGTGAGTCGAGGGATTTCGAACGACACATTCTTGCCCCTCTACCCCCTCAGCACCGCGAGGCCGTAAACATGATGAAGATTTACTGCTGATGCTGTTGATGGATATATTTGAAGCCATCGCTCTTCCATTGTCAAACCGCTGAGGTCTGCTCCTCAGGGTGCTGCTGGGTGAGCTGATGGCTGCTGGCTGCACGGTGATTTATATGAACTCAGTTGCTTATGTGATGACTGACAAAAAGTCCATGTAGCGCAGACAGATTGTCCTCGACATTTTTCTATTCATCTCAGTGCAAAACGCGTATGGCCTCAGTTACTTGTTTAAGTTGCATACCAGAATTCAAATGCTGACCTGCATGAAAAGATTTGCCATAAAAGACTCCAATAAAGTTTTAGACTATGAGAGCCCCTGTTTATGTACAGCGAACATTGTAAATGTAAGTAAAAGTAAGTATTTGGTGAAGAATACTCTCACTCCTTAAAATAAAGACACTTAAAAATGCCAAGATGAGGTCTTAAAGAGCAAGAAAACCTTGCAGGGATTGTTAGAAAACCACCTTAAAACCTCTGCTTAACTGTAGATACCCACAGGAGGGTTAGCTGACACTGAAACTGTGGTGTCATCTTCTTCAGAAGAGCCATGCTGGCACAAAAATGATCTTCAAATCAGAATAATCAGAAAACTAATTTAAAAAAATGTTCCTCACTGCTAAAGTCAACAGCAAAAGTTAGAGAAAAATCCTGAGGCATTTTGGAAAGAAGCGATGTGGGCTGATGAGGTTGAAACTGTACTTTTTCACTTCAGTGAGCGAAGACGTGTGTGAAGACAAACAACAGTAAAGAAGTTTGTTTAAAATCGGGGGTGGACTGGATCAATCATGCAGCGATGGGAATACTCCCCCCAGAAGAGTCCATTTAGTTGAATCATCTGCTACAGTCTTGAAACAAATATTCACTCCATGTGTAAAAAGCTGAAACTGCAACAGGATAATGATCCCAAACACACCTTAAAATCTGCAAAGGACACAAGCTGGCTGTTTTACTGCGACCTTTCTAGCTCCCTGACATAAACACAAACACTTATGTTTATATGATCCTCAAAAGAGCAGTGAAAGAAGACTGCGCAAAATTAGTTAGATCTAGACGTAATTTGCAGAAAGAGGGGAAAACATACCCCAAAACAAGAACTAAAAGAATAAAATGGCAACATAAAGTGTGTACAAGCTGTGTTACACTGCCAGAGGGTTGTTATTTAACACAATTACATCCAGCGCGCCCGAACCTTTCCTGCTGATGTTTTTCTGTTTAATTTCCAAACCATTAATTTTGAATTGAATATTAAAGAAATGCATCATATTTTAATTTGTGCCCTCTGCTAATGAAGTCGTCCTTAATTAGATTTTTTTCAGCATCGGATATTTTGACCGGGGGTGGTCAAACATCTGGCATGCTGCTGCATTAGAGGCTTTCTTAACCATAAAGTGCTGAAAACGTCATGTCAGAAATGTTATGCCCTCAGTTTGAACTGGTTTTCCTGTATTTGTTAAAGAAACCTTGACCGCAGTTAATGGAGGTCCTTATGTGGTGTTAAGCAGGCAAAATATGTCAAGATATTTATCACTGAAAAGACTCAAAGCCCAGTCATCTTGTGCTGTTGAATGGCTTTTGTCTCTTACGCAAATAATTTGATGGCGTGGAAGTGTACACACTTAAACGTGTCGGTGCAGGCACGGAGGGAGTGTGACAGCTGAGCAGGTCTAATGTTTTTGATGTTTGATGGGCGCTCCACGCACAAACACACACCCCTGAGCCGCTGGGTTGAAGTGACTGCTTGGAAAGACGTGTAGACGGTGACTCACTCCAAGAACGTGACACCTGCACTGTCCAGGCCATCGTAAGTCACCAAGGCACTCCCAACTGGCGCAAAAACTCAGTTTCTGACGTCAAGAAACGTCTGCAAACGAGTCCTACGTGTCATCCCCTGGAGGCACCCAAAATGCCTTTCGGGGTAACTGAACCTTTATGAGCATTGAATAGCTGCAGCCGTGATGCCTACATATGATCCATTTATTGATTTCTCTAGTCAAGAGATCTAAACGGGTCCAGCATGTTCATGGATGACCATTTCCTCCTCGTGCGTATAAGCATGTGGCTCCATTTAATGCTGACAGATAAAACAACGAGCAGGAAGCAGTGTAACCATGTGAGGCTGCTTTGCTCCTCTGGAAAAGACTCACCTCACAACTCAGCATAAGTCAGACACACACACACACACACACACACACACACACACACACACACACACACACACACACACACACACACACACACACACACACTCTCTCTCTCTTAGCTGTTCGGGCAATTAGACACGGCTGTTTTCCATATTGGAATGATAAATAGGGACTGAGGGGTGCTGCAGCGCCGTACCCTGTTAACTTTTCTCTTTTGGCCCTCTGTGCCTTATTAGAATAAACAAAAGTGCTCTGCAACTTCGGGAAAGTTGTCGGGTGTCAAACAGACCTAAGGGTTGGAGTAGTGCTCACATATATTTCTTGTGGGTAGTTTCAGCTACCACAGCAGGAGTCTATAGAGTAGGAGAGTGCCATGAGGAGAAAGGCAATCAGTACTGGAGAGGTATGTTTTGGAGGTAATGTGGGGGTGTTCTCTTATGATGAACACCACTCTTTATTTATGTAAAAAATGTTTTTAAATGTACTTATGTTGAGGAAAACTGGTGAGGGAAGAAAAACCCGATGCTTATGTGAAGTACCGTTTGACCCAGCTCTGGCAGCAGGCATCATTAATTTGTGACGGACACAAGTGCGAAGGTCTCTTAGCGAGACTCTCCCCCCACGGTAAACAATCATAAAGCTCTGGATTCAGTTGCACAAACACAAATAGCTGTCTATTCATAGCACACACGAGAGCTGCCAGAGACAGCAGCAGGCCTTGAAACGCACTGTCGCCACTTGTAGAGTTATGACACTGCTCGGGGTAGAAACCTTGGCTGTGGATGTAAAGGCATGCTTGTATGACCATCACCAACCCCCCCTTCATTGTGTATTTTTGACTTTGACTTTCCAGAAGAAGGAAAACTCCTCTTTACTCTTTTTTTTTCTTTCTTTTCATCGAGCACCCAGTAATTTTCCTTCGGAGAAGCCCTTGCTCCGTCCATCCATCCATGGTACAAACTCAGTACGGAGGTTTTCCTTCTGACAAACATGCACCTTGAATTATCCACTTTGATGCTTGTTTGTCATCGCAGTAACTGTCACAGGAGCTACACGCTAGATTGGATTCTGGGGGTGTCAAGTCTCTTGTTGATAGTCACAAGCTTATTTCTGTATTAGACATTAACATTAACTCGCCATTACCGGGTGTGTGTAATTTAGCAGCATGCTGATTGATTGGTCTGTTTATTCCTCGTTTGGCCTGACAGGAATTTCAGATTTCAGCGTTCAAATTCCTTGCAGATGGCCAGCCAGCCCTTTGAATCCCCACTGTAATTAACATTTGAAGGAGAATAACAAACCAGTACACGGGGACACTGTGGCCTGGTTAGACTGCTTTGATGTGGTTCCCGTGTTTGGAGGTGAAGGGAGGTGAACTCTACCGACTTGTCCCGGACTGCTGTTGGGGGGGAGGGATGCAGCGAACTGTAATCACCTTTCTGTAACACTGGTTTACACATACTTATGATAGTTACTTAGAGGACCTGGCCCTCGGCCACAGTTTTAATAGCACATGTCATTCCCTGCTGTTGACTTGTCCCATCGCCTCAGATGAACCCGTGGATGATTCCTCTTGAGCTTACCGAAGTATCAGGTGATCAAGAGATACACCTGGCAGAGAAAAACAAAATAACCGCTGCTGAATTCTGACTGCTAAAGATCACCTGTGATCATCAAAGGCAGATAAACTATCATTACGTCAAGTGAAATTAACTGGCATGCAGTTCTCCATTGTTTCAAGGACAAGCGGGCATAAATGTTAAATTCTTTAAATTCTTAAATCTGCATTTTTTGGAGATTTGTCACATTAAAATTTCTGTTTTCATTTCATTTTGAAGGAATATTGGATTTGTTTCGTGAAGTTCTGTCTAGCTTGTCTAGTAACTTTGAACTCCCGCCGTGGTCACATGTCACGATAATTCTGTGTCACTTTATGGCACTAAGCTGCACACGGAGAAGGAGAACAAACAAAAAACGGTGTCCTGAAGTTGACCTAACCGCCACACCTATAAGGAGACCTGCTGAGATAAAGATTCCTATGTGCCACTCCAAAAATACAGAAGATTTTCTTGTCAATGTTCTTTGTCCACAACTATTGATTACTACCGTTTCAAGAACATTCTGCTACTAAATCAAGAGACGTCCTAGTAAAATATTACTTTCTTAAAGGAATACTAATGAGAATCACAGTTGGGTACGGTCAGGTGCTTTTCCATCAGCGGGGGTTCAGACTAAACCCGCCGGACAGGAACCTGTAACAGACCCCGCCCCCTGCTCAGCCCCTTCAGCTGACGTGTCTCCATCACACCTGTAACGCAACACAGGAACCTTTGACTGAACAAATAACACCGCTTACAAGGACTGAACATTAGTCCAGCTACCGTTTTTCTTGTTATCTCCAACTTCATCAAATGTAAAATGTTTTTGGCTTAAATGGTTCAAATGACTTGTGCTCATGTGATTTATGTTCACGTGAGAATGCTGAACGTAACGTAGAAATCTCGATCAGCAGAGGCCCCGCCTGGCAGTTCCTGTAAACCACCTGAGTACCTCTCCTACTACAGGAATGTTTTCTAACCTGTAAATGTTCCTGAAGGCCACTTTTGCAGCGTCATTCCTTGTAATGGAGACATGTGTCAATGATCCAGCCCCGGAATTACTACCCGGAACCGTCACTAATGGAAACGCGGCTACCACCTGTAGAAATATTTGGACAAGTCATCTGTGATGTCATTCGTAGGTTTTCTGAAAAGTGGTTTTAATGCCTCTTTTTCCTCGAACAGCGTAGAGCCATGTTGCCCAGGTAGCCGACTGGAAAACTCGTGTCAATCAAGGAAGGGCTGTGGAGCCGCTGGTAGATGTTTTCAGGGGAGTATCCTGTTTTAGATGTCATCAGGTGGCGAAATCAGAAATAATTGCCGTGTTTAGCCGACGCTGGGTTAGTACAAACTGCCAGTTGCTTTGCTTAACTTCATAGCATGAAGAAGAAGATGACTAATGAGAAAGTGATAAGGAAAAAAGCCTCATGTTAGAAAAAAGGTTTATTTACTTTATTTAACATAGGACTTCGTGAGTGATGTGCATGCTTGAAAACCTGTTTTTACTGTGACCCTTTTCACAGTGGCCACAATCTTCATCATGTAAAAGTGTTTTCTCATTCTTTTGACTGAGAGGAGTAGGCCACATGTTTGACTCCTCCAGGCGGTTGGGTCTAGAGGCAGCAAGAGCTCTGGGTAGTAACCCTGTGGTAGCTTTTAATTAGCTGGGGCTTTAGCGGGAGCACCATCATTAACAGGCGCATTGCTGCGTCTCTCTCATTAAACCTGCAGTGCTGCTCGCCTTTTTTGCAGCATGACAAAAATATACAAGCTTGTTTTCTCATGTGTAAGAAGTGGCGGTGACTAACCGGTCTGGCAGATTGCTGCAGAGGCTTAAATGCAGTTAATCATTTGTGTTCCCTGAGGAAAACAAATACAGGAATATACGATTGAGCAATGTGGGATTCAAAGTCTTATCCGTGAGCACTTTCATGCGGAGGAAGTGGGGATCCAACTGTCGACCTTCACTGCCTCATTGCGTATCAAGTATTTTGGCTTCTTGCATTTCAAGGCATTGTTTAATCATTTCATTTCAGTCCACATACTTGGTTTGTTCATTATACATGTTTAATACAGTGTGTAGAAAAAAAAACAAAATCACAATTCATAAATAAAAGATTGCTGTTCCACCAGCTCCAACGTTTTGCCAGTTGTATGAAATCTCACCCACAGAGTTTTTTCCCTGTTCAACAATGTCTCCGAGGGCATTTAAAAGGCCCGGCGAACAATGCTGGCCTTGTGAGGGCTTTCCATGCGCTTTCTGTTAGGGATGTGGCATTTCACTGAGACAGATTCCCTTTAATGTGCCACAGTAGCAGCGGATTTTTGTGTCTCACAATGTGGCCAAAGTGGGTTGGGAATGATCCTCGGAGTTTAAGTTGTAAGGGGGAAAAAACCCTGCTGTCTCTTATAACGTAAATGCATGGTGTTGCTTTTTACCTGCTGTTTTTGCATGCAGGCGCCTGGATGTTTCCATCCATTGTGTTTGTGTAGATTCTCGTGTGCTCAGTGGCAAGGTTTTGGCCGGACCCGGACAGACTGGTGCTCTATCCTATCGGCTCCGTATGACTGACATTCTTCCACTGGCCTCACCAGGGCATTTTAACAGAGCGGCGGCCAGGGTCTGCAGGCAAACCTGCCCGCCTTTCATCCCAATCCTCTTTTATTTCTGTCTAGACGTACAAATATGCTTTTGTTTCCCCCTTACTATTATTTTATACAATATTTTGAACTGCAGTTGTCTTTGATCCTGCCTAAAACCACAAGAAATTTTTCTTGGCTCAGTTGCGGTGATTCAAGTTAAGTATGAACATTCAGTATTAATATCACATCTGGAGCACCAGTGCAAGAAGAGAAGGATTTGTTTTTTAATGTTTTTGTGTCTGTTTTCACAGGAGAGACAATATGATCGATTTGGGATATATTAGCTCAGTTTCACGTTTTGGACAGCTGATTGTTTGTTTTGTGTGCACCTCTACTGTTTTGCAAAAAAATATTCAACTAAAATAAAAAAATTTGTTCTCTCTCAAAATTAGATTTTTTTTTGGGTGAAAATCTTTTATGACAATTATCTTTTTAAAATGTACTTCATAAACCATTCAGGTTTTGTTTCTGGTTTATACTAAATTATAATATTTAATAAAACAACCTCAACTTTATTTGCTTTCACACATTTCTTTTGGTGGTTATCATATATTCTAAAGACGCAGATGCCATTAAACATGTTTCTTTCAGATGAATGCTACAGTGAGAAAGGATTTTCCATAAATGTAAGAAGCCCACGGAGCATCAGGCAGCTTAATTATGGGAACTTGTCATATAGCTCGATGTGCATTTATATTCATTATAACTCAATATGACATGATACATGTGTGATGAATCATAGAAATAATGATTGCCAGGAAAGACAGAGGCAAAGAACCGGAGAGAGAGCTCCATGCTGCTTGGATCCTGTCCTTTTTATAACTCCGTGTGGGTTCATGGAGCCTGGCTCCTACACGGCTACCCTGCGTGGCATCTGGTTGCCAAGAAGAATCCAATGTGTCCAAGCTTACATCAGAACCACTGCCTGGAATAAAGTGGCTGAGTGCAGTCTGCTTTTCTGTCGGCATACATCACCTTTACTTTTCAGGTGCATGCAGGAAAGCAGTGAGGAAGTCTAATGATATCAGTTCTTTGTTTTGTTCTGTCGTCTCTGTCTGTGTAGGATCCCAATTTGCTGCACTTACATGTGTGTTACTGAAAGCTATAACAGTAGTATTATATGTAATATTTATGCTGCATGTATGTAAGCAAACAACCACACACTCGTATGTGAAGTAGACACAGAGCAACACCAGGTTTCATCTGAAGTCTTGTCATTGGTCTCAGCTCTGTTCAGCTTGTGAGGAAACATTTGTGGCTTCAGATGTTTCTTCTGCCTGAATGTCTGTCTTTTGTTTAGTGTTTGGCAGGTTCATGACAGCTGTCTTAAAGGATGTTTTTTTCATGTTAAAATAACAGTTCCGGTTTCATTTGAAGGAAGATGTGCTTACGTTTAGGAAGCATCACCTCACTCGTGCAGTCTCCCGTCCCTACAATCAGCAAAAAACAGCCAAAGTAACTTTGGTTTCCCCTCCCATTTGTCTCTTCCAATAACTGCGTATCACTTCATGGCAGCATGTCACAACGCTGACAGTGATGAAACTGCTTTACAGAGCTACAGTTGACATCATGGCAGAGGCAAGTAAGAGGCTCAAGAAAGTCATGACAGAAGAGAAAATGTGAGTTACCAAGCAACAGACCGAACACGATCCTCACTTATAGGGGGGCCCAAAGAGTTAGAAACTTCAAAAGTACCTTTGAGTTGCCTCTATTGGACATAGATCAGAGGAAATATACAAAACATGGTGATGTAAGATGCAAAAATAATCAGAAACAATAAGTCCTCTTTTAAGGTTTGTCATTACAAGAGCTGGCTTGTACAAGTGAGACCTAAAGCAGCACCAGGACCCAAACATTTGGTATCTACACAACTGAAGGAAACTTTGCTACATCTTTTAAAGGAAACCCACGTGCCTGAATTGTTGATTAAAATCTTATCTTTTATCATCAACATACCTCCTTGTATAAGCGTTTTCTTTTGTGCATCAGATAGAAATAAGCCATGAGCGGTGCTTTGAGACAATCAACATGGTCATATTTTTGCAAAAGATTTGAGGAGAAATTTGTACGTTCAAGATGCAATATTCATTTTCCTGTTAGTTTAATTCTGATTTTAATTTTATGCAGCTGGATTTGGTTTTGATTAACTTTTTGAATATGTCATGCTAATTTCCAACATCCACCCATTTTCCACACCTGCTCTTTGATGTCAGTCTTCAAACCTTGAATGAACTAAGCAGTTGAGTCCAAAAATTGAGTCTGTTTCCGTACCTACCATTTTAAAATATTCTAGTTTACATAGAGATATATACAGGTGATGAACTAGACTTATTCTCTTGTCTATAGATTCAAATCCTGTAGGGAGAAACTTGGGGATGAAGTGAGATTTTCTTTTAAGAGCGACAGTGAGCTCGGCAGGTGAGACATCAAAAGGTATCTGAGAAACAAATATGTCGTGCTCCTTGTATAGGTCTAAGAACGAGATGGAGTAACTGGGATGAACCATAGCTGGAGTAATTTAACCCCACACACCTCGGAGGTCGTCCGGCTGAATGAACTCCCAGTGGTCGTGTCATTTACCGTTCTAGAGTTCACAGCTGTATGACAGCTGTATGGGACCCAATCAGGTAATATTACATAAAACCACAAATTTATGCATGATTGGAACTGCTAAACAGTGAGCTGTCATCAGAGTATAATCATTCTTATGATAAATACAGTATATCTTGTTATTGTACGAGCAGACCGCCGTGATGGCTCTGGGTTGGCCCGCGAGGGTCGAAGGTGGAAAACCTCCTCCCTCCAGCGCTGGCTGGAGCTACGGCTTGATCTCAGGTTGGAGACGGGCCTTGGCTCCGGCTGGAACCAGCACTCCTGGGTTCATCTCTTTCAGTTTTCATTTAGATGTCGTTCAGTAGAGACATGTAAAACAAGGATGATGTATGGATTTTATCAGAATATAAAGGTAACGTTTGTTTGCATCGTAGCTTAACAGGAACTAAGCCAACAGCGAGCGTGTGGTAACTGGTTCCAGCCGGCTGCCAACCTGGATCAGTGCATCCACCCGACATTTCTGAAGTTTGGATAGACTCAGCTAGCGGAAAAAGACCGATCAGAGCCCCCACAGTAGGACTTATAAAACACTGACCGAAGGGTTGTCCAGGTTCACTGACTGACTGACTGTCAGTCCAAGAATAACGTTTTGCTGCAGTATGTGGAGCATTTAACATATTCGCTTAGTTATCTATTTCTATGTTTTACTTTTTATGGTTTTAACCATTTGCGTTTTGTTAGTTTTTTGCTGAAAACCGGGAAACACAGCAAAGAAGAAATGTGTCTAGCAGAAGCTACAAGACGTGTCATTTTCTTTCCACCAGTTGTTTCCTTGAGTCCTTGTGAAATGTGTGTGATATGTTTTGGTCAAAATATTTTGGCAACAAGTACAAAAGCACCCTTTTCAATCATACCTCTACAACTGTGTTAAAAGCAGCTGGTTCGGGGGGGGCGGGCTCAGTTACTCAACCTCTGTCTTCAAAAAAGTGTGCCTCTTTAGGGATTAGTCCTGCAGCGTTTGGCAACTTACTTCTGGGGTGCAGCAAATGCTCCGTTACGTAAATTTGAGTGTTAGTAGTTTAAATGTCAGTTTTGTTTTTTTTTTTTTTTAGATTAAGGTAAGAAGTGTAATTATAAATGAATAATAGTAATGCTTTCAAAAATATAAAAAGCCAGCCACCGTTCGGAGGTTAGACCAGTGTTGATGACTGCAGCTTTTCATGTGACCAGCTGTGGCAGCTCTCCTCAGTCAAAGGTCATCGTTTTGACAGGGCGAAGGCAGCGTGGGTGGTCTGACAAGAATCAGGTTCTGGACCACTAATGTCCTCTTTCAGACTTACTAAATACCTCTGCCTACAGTTACGCTCAAACACCACGTTACACATAACTCCATCAATCTCGTCATCTGGAACACTCACGACCCAGAACAGCACCAACCAGTGGGCTTGCATGGTGTCCTCACTGCCATCTCATTACTCCATCTTCTCCTTTATGCCTCCTCTTTTCCAGACTCAGTCACTCATTCATTGCAACCATTCCTTTTCTCTCACTCACCGCTTCTATAATGTGCGTCTGTGTGTATAACTGACATCGATGGCATGGCTCAGCTGAAACTGAATCCTTGGAATGGGAGTGGGAGAGTGAGCTTCGGGGGAGGTCATGTAGGTTTATGGAAGGTCAGGTTAGGGGTCCACCTGACAGTCAAGCCCCTACACTGATCAAACACTCAGAGAAGGCCTTTGATCATGTTCCAGAAGGTGTTTCCCCAACCAATGCCCCCCTACAACTTCTTAAGTTAAGTAAGCATCACAAGTGGGGGATCTACCTCCTGGCCTTCAGCCCTGACCTCATGTCCCACCTCAGTCCTGTGACTGTACAACACAAAGATGGTGGTGGGCATTTGAGCCATGTGGAAGGTGACTCCTGGTGCCAGTGTTGGATTTCACTCTCGACCTACAAAGTGTGAAGCAGAAACTTTGCACCCACCGCTGTCAGGTCAGTGAGTAGGAGTGAGGGGAGAAACATTCTGAAAGAGAGTGACGGCGAGTCTGAAAAGAGCGGAGATAAAGAAAGAAGCTGCAGCTTCAGAAACACCCCCGCCACTGCTGTGCTTCACCACAGAGCTCGAGTCCTCACCACCACTGACAGACCACAAACCCAAACACTGGGACAACGCTTCATCTCTGGAACCATAATGGTTTCTGGCCCCAAACGCTGAGATTTTATTTATTTCATATTGGTAGATAACTTGCTATTAACCATTGGCTCTGAGAAAACATTTTCACCACACAAGCTTGGGTACGGCTGCTGCAGGGATAAAGTCTTAACAGCTTACACATGCTTCTACAAGGCACCTCGACCACCAGCAATTACATTCATCCTTTTATGTGTGTGAGTTCAGAAAAACGGGACTCCTCTGGCCATCATAGAAATCCCTGCTTATTGCCAGTGTCATCTCCTGAGCATAAAATGTGTACTTTTCTTCAAAAGCTGACAGTTTCTTGAAAACTTAATGTCTGTGACCATCAATGAACTAGTAGTAAAAGTAAGTACAAGGCAACTCAGCGGTAACACACCTCCTACTATGAGTTTCTTTCTTGAATTCATGTTGACACAAGTTAAAAAAAACAACAATGTGTAAATTGTTGGACCAGTATGCATTTCATACTGGTCCAGTAGTTGTCATTTCCATGTAGCATGCTGGTTGCTGTTACAAGAGTATGCCACCGTAAAAGCAACTATGCTTCAGCACAAGTGGGACGCGGGTCATGTGACAGCGTTGTGTGACAGACTGCTCATTGTGCAATTGCTTCCAGGCTGCTTACTATGTACTACATTTTGGCAAAATCAGCGCACACTAGTACTATAGCATGCTGGTATGAAAAGGGCCACTGTAGTAAACTTTCTCAATGTCACATAGTAGTAAAGTGTGTGGTAAAGTGAAATAGTGTAACATGAGGCGGGACCATTTTGGGAGGTAAAGGCAGAACTGTAGTAAAAACATGAGGGCTGTGCAAATTTACATTGCAGAAAGGTGCAGTGGTGGTGTGACGATGGGAAGAAATAGGTTTGTCATGGTGACATGGTGTCCCATGGAAGCAACTTCATGTCCATAGTTTTACATGTGTAATTGTTTTTTCAAGACATTAGAGTTAGAGTTGTTTCTGGACCTGTTTCTAACTGTGGACCAGAAAGTAACAGAAAGGTAGGTGAATGGATGGAACACCGTAATGCTTTGTTTTCGAGGGGGAGCAATGCATCTTTCTGGGATCACTGTGACTGCACAGCTGGAGAGTGGAGGCGGAACGAAGAAGACATCTCCAGAACATCTTTATAGTGCAATCGCTGTGTGAAAGTGGCTTCAGAGACATTGCCAGTCCTGAAGCTTAAACCAAATGAATGCCCTGATTTTTTGCAATTTTTTTTTGCACAAACTGTCTTGATACAACTGCTACTCATGGACACACGTCATTCAGCTCTCATGTGCTCACTCATTAAAAGTACCAGTTTTTTAAATCCTACACTGATACACAGTAAACGAGAAAGAGTCACACTTCACAGTGCGGTGCAGAGCTGCTGATGACAGATTATATGGCAGTCCTTGTGTCTGTCTCGCACACACACGGGACATTTTCTGGCTCACGCTTTCACATTCATTCCTCCCTATATGTTTGTTGCTGGGCCTCTGTAGTAGTTGCCAGCTCCAGTGGGGCTAAAATTAACTTCTAGCCTACTGTGAAGTTTGGACATTTATCACCACACCCATATGCCTTTCTGTGCGTGCAGCCAAACCGAACCAACTGACTGCTACTGCAGCACAAGAAGTACAAAATAAATAGGACTCGCACTTGCAGGTCAAACACTGTACAGCTTGAGACAGAAATGAAATGCTAAGAGTGAAATCATTTTAAAATATCATACAGCTGCATCAGCCTTATGGCCAAGAAGCAGTTTCTAAAAATACATTTCAATGTGTGGAAGAAAACAGCGACCTGCTGTGCGCGGATGAGTATGTGAGTGGGAGCGCATGTGTATGGAAAGTGATTTCCTCTCCTCAGTGAAAACAAACTCCACAGATCAACCAAACTTATTGTTTACTTTGAGTAAACACTGGAAATCTACCACTTGGACAGAAGATCACTCAGGCGGGTACGTTTTCTACAGCGTTTCAAAGTTCCTCTTTGTAGTTGTGTCTCTGCGGGTGAAAGCGAGGTGAAGCTGGGAGTGAAACCGCGTCTTATCAGCGGTGCTGACTGGGTTATGGTGTCGGGGTTTGCGGGGGACGACAAAGAATCCTGCCCTGACCTTCAAGCTGGGAGTGACAGCCCTGAGCCCCACCCACCCAACACACACGCACTCACACACTAAGGCAGATCTTGCACATTTTATGAAACTATCTTATCTTTGTCAGAGGTTTAGCACTCCAATAAACACTATGCTTATATTTATATTTAATATTTCTGATGCTTCTCATTCATCTCTGCATGTTTTCACCAAGCAATTCTACATTCTCACATACACTGAGATACTGTTCTCAGTCTTGTACTTACACGACTTTTTTACAGGGAACAATCTTTAGATTAATCATTGTTTCATTAAGGGACCTCATCAATAATACGGTTGCATTAAGTATAAAACAACAAGGGGGTTTTCAACCAAAGCTTGCCAAAATTAAGAGCATACGTTCATGATGGCAAATGCGAGACTGTCACGCTGCCGTGTGTCTGTTATGTGTCTATTTCTTTTTTTTTTTTTATTGGCCAAAGTGAAGTTTGGATAATAGTGCCAAGAAAGGCTGAGAGGGATTTATCTTGCTGGGGGACAGGAACGTGAGCAACAAATTTAAAGAGAATTCAACCCATGTGGCGATTACTCAATCCTAAAAATGTCAGCTTCACCGAGGCTCGGAAAACAACGATTATTTTTAAAAAACTTCAGTTATCGTGCTCGTTCAAGAAATATAACAAGTGTTTGCTGATCTGAATGAACAACACCCGGGAGTTTCCTTGAATGGTTCATCGGCAAAAAATCCTTCATCCTCATAGTTCAGCACAGCACTTAATGAAACATTATCTTGTGGGAATGGAGTCTGTTTGGAATTCAGTTTCCCTTTAAAAACGGTTTAGTGCATAAATGGAAATCTGATCAGTTATCTCATATTGACTTTCCCATCCACCATTACTCCACCGGTTATCAGTGGGAGCTTAGTTCATCTGATGTAAAGCTAGATTTCCCAGTGTTTTGGGCTGTGAGAAAAGAAGAGCTGCTGACAGCCGTGTAGTCGACCACGTGAACACCAGCTCGCCCCAGCTCGCCTCAGCTCGCCCTAGCTTGCCTCAGCTCGCCCCAGCTCGCCTCAGCTCGCCCCAGCGCAGCCGTGAGAGTGAACTTTCGGTGGGTCGGTCAAGCCGTGGTCATCCAGGAGCTCGGTTTCTTGTCTTCCATAGCTGTGGACAGGCTGTGGGACCCGGGGGCTTCTGTGATGTTACTCCCCTGTAGAAGGAGAAAAAGGAAATGGTTCGCACTGTGAAGACAGAAAGTAGCAGCTGTGAAAACATGGATTCTGTAAGTCTGCAGCTTGTGAGGTGAGAGCATTGGGAAGTCTGGTCGGAGCAGTGTGGAGGAGGGATAAAGACCTGGACTTTGCTACATAATGCTCTGGAGTCTGCTTATTTTTAGATGTTAGATATAATCTATAGTGTCCAGGATGAATACCAAGACTTCCTCCAGTCATGGAAAGCTGATTATTCCCCTAACAGAATTTCTCCCAGTTTTTTAGTTCTTTTATGTGTTTTTAAGGACTTTTGCGATTCGTGTGTATGACTTTATCTAATGATGACTAGTTTTTATTTTTAAAAAAGGAGAAAGGAAATGCTTATATTACATATTGATTGATGAAAACTATCACTATTGTTCGTAAATTCATCAGAACAAGTCCAGGTGCAGAATAAAAAAAAAAAAAATATATATATATATATATATATATATACAGACTTTCTGCTTGTGCTGATTGCCAGAACAACTGTGACCACCACGGAGCACATTTTTCCTTTAATCATTCCCATGCATCTCACAGGGATTGAGAAAATTACTGTCATAAGTGGTGCACAAACATATGCCATTCCCCCCATGTTAAAGTAAACAAAGAGAACTCCACCTCTTCTCTGTTTACTCTACTTTTCCAGTAACCAAACAAATACAGCAAATTGATCTCAATCAAAACATGGCAAAAGTGCAAATGATTTTTGAAAGCAGGCGTCTTGTCTGACCAGAGTAGTAATCCCATTTCAGACACGTGACATTGTAATATATAGCTTCTCTCTCTCCTCTAATTCCCTCAGCCACACTAAGGTTTCTCTCTGTGCCTCTCCCCAGTGCAGCTTCTCATTTCCCTCCGGCTACAGTTTAGTCATTAATTAGCACTTTCTTATAGGAAGCAGATGACTTATAATAAATTAGGGGCATGTTTTGAATTGCTTTAATATTTCCATTCCAATTCCTAAGCACCAACATGAAAGCGTTCCAATATCGGCTCAGGCCAAAATGAAAAATTCACAGAGGTTTGAGCTTGGTGGGAACAGCTGGGGTAAAAGCTGCAAACCCAGAAGTATTTGCAGGCATTCCTCTGTTTTTCGTAAGATTGCAAAGGAGTGGAACATTTTTAGTAAATTTCCAGAAATTTTCCAGAAACTTTCAACGACAAGTTGAACAGTGGAATTATTCTATTTGGGAAACTTTAAATGGAAATATATGGAAGCAAGAGGAGTTTCAATCAAAATAAATTTGCAGTAGTTAACACAAATATTAAAAACATTGTGTAGTTAAAAACAGACATGCGTGCTGCCTCAAAGGCCTTGCATTATATGGAGCTTTGCTCAACTTTGGAAGCAGGTGGGGAGGCAGTAATAAATAAACTCTGCTGATCGCTGTGCCGGGGAATATTTCCTTTTTATACTTTGAGTCCAGCATGAATGCTCGTGCTTGTACTGCATTCATGCAGAAATCATGCTGTATCACACTAATGATGACATGCACTATATATTCCTTGTAAAGCCTGACATATGACATAATACACAGAATATGCATAAAAACTTTAGTTTATTTATTTATATGACTTACACTCAGGCTCATTGTTGTAAGTGATTCTTTTCTAATTTATTCTAATTAATTCCTATAGCCACCCAGTATCCAATATCTATACTTGCTTATCTATTTAGGATCTGCTGGATTGTGTGTCAGCTCTCTTTAGGTGGCAGAATACAGCTGGACAGGTCACCTGGTCCATCACAGGTAACTCTTAATTCATATTAATTCCCTTTTATTCCCATTGATTGCCCATTAAAGCTTACACCTTTAAAATAAAACTAGAATTATGGAGCCATAGCTAACCTTTGCCACCAACTCTCAACATATTGTTCCTTTTTTTTTTTATAACTAGATGAGCTGATTCTTCAGACACTCTACTGTACATTTAATCAGCATCTTAATCTAGAGCAAGATTAGGTCCAGGCCCTGATGCCATAGTTTACCTTTCCCCCACCTTCCCCTCCTTCCAGACGATCTGAAGTTCTCCACATCAGGGAGAATTTCACAATTAGTGTTGCAGAACTGGGTGGAGAGCTTTCTCCTAACTCCTGTACAGCTGAATCCTGGTTGTAGATCGTCTTCTCGTACAGGATTTGTCATGCATGACTTGCCCAGCTGAGGCCTTAATCAGGAGCAAACAACAGCAACTCCGCTCATTTAACTCCCCCCAGCCCCCACCCCCCATGTCGTCCATCTGTCCATTCATCTTTCTTTAAGTTTGATTGCATGGGTGTCGTTTGGCCCCTCTGTTAGTTTTTTCCGTCTCCTCGTGGATTCAGAGGCACAAGCATGAAACTCCATGGAACATCTGATTTGGATGCCAGCCCAGTCATCACAGAGGGAATTATATGCCGACCATAGAAGTTCCCTTCACTGCTCAACAAACACAAACAAAACACTATTTTGTGATTGTCATTCACCTTAAAAATCCACTTCTTTTTGTCGTCCCTGCCGCCTGTTTCTGGACATGTGTAATAAGTGTTTTACTGAGTCATTAATCCATTGGTTTTACTTAAATAAATGATACAGTAAGTAATATGTTGTAGCAAGTAAAGTTCTCCAATAATGTCCAGCTCTGTTTTTGTGGCTGCTCGGTGTAACTTATCGGGGTATGGCTGGTGTTCTCTTCTGCATGCTGTCCCTCTCTCTCAGTTTGCATTTCTTCAGGAAGATAAACGGCTTTAATTTCAGTGGGAAGAGGCAGAGAAATGGGCGAGCTGAGTCCTCTGGGTTTTTCTCTGCAAGTCATTACTATACTTGGTCAGTAGAAAACACTAGCTCAAGCCTTTGCTTCGTTTAACGGGAGAAATTTACTTCTTGGCTTACGTCGAATGGGTATTCTTTTTTGCTGGGCACCTTTGGCTTCTTGCTTTGACATTTTAAAAAACCACAAAACCATGTGAATTAGCTTTAACTACTTAAAAACTGCTTAAAAATTGACATTTGACTTGGTTCGCAAAGCACTTCTGTTTTTTTATTTTATCTGAGTCTTTTGTGTCTTCGTGTTATGTGCTTTTCCACATGCTCCTACTTTCCGGAAACAGTGCCAAACCTGTGTATTTAGAACCATTTTAGTGTTTAGGATCCTGCCGACTCAAGTTATGGAGGCTGTAAAATGCAACAGAGAGAAATAGTTCTCTAAAAAAACTGTTTGTGCCTTTGTCTGAGACTGGGTACATGTGGTACTTTTAATCCTGATGAAACTGTTTGAGATGCAACAATTTAAGCCAGTAAGAGGGAGAAATAAGCATGTTTCAGAGACATCACTCTATGTAACGTGAGAGGTGTTGTTCACCCACTGACATTTGTCACGCAACACCACAGTCCTCCTCGGCCCTGCAGACACTTTTAGCATCATTCAGCATTACTCAATTTCACTTTCACAAGTCTATATATTGTGTTTTTTGTTTTTAAGCAGCTGAGAGCACCAATTAATAATAAATAAATGTTGATCCCTAGAAAAAGGGGACACAAAAGTAATTTGTGAACATGTGAACACGCTGATGAAATTAGTCAATGAGACACTTGCCTCGGGGTCTGAGTCCCAGCTGGGTTCTTCCTGTGTGGAGTTAACGCGTCCATGTGTCTGCATGGGTTCCCTCCAGCTTCCTCATACATGCATGTTGGGGTGATGAGGGACACTGTAGGAGTGAGTGAGAGCATGTGTGTGGTTGATTGTCTCTGTGTGGCCCTTTGATGGACTGGTGACCTGTCTACTCCTCATGTCTCCTGATGACAGCTGGAACACGCCTCCAGCGCCCTCACATCCCCTAACAGCATAAAGCTGTACAGAAAACGGTTGGAGTTTTGGGCGCTTCCTTCAGGAGTTTGTGGAGCTGTGAGGTACAATAAATGTTGGATTTCGTGTGGCCGGAAACACAACTGCAAATTGATTCTAACGTTGCTCCTCATCTGCTGAAGATAAGCACATGAGCAATTTTTCAAGGAGATGATGCTGTGACTCCCATAAAAAAAAAAAAAGAAAGAGCACACATATATAATATCTGTTGTAATATGGTGCAATGGCAGATAACGCAGGTCACAGTAACAATCACTGTGTAAAACTTGTTAGTTTTATTTTGTTTGTTTGTTTTTTTGTTCTTCCTATCCTTCCTTCCTTAGACGGAGGAGGTTTTCTCCTGGGAACCCTTCCGACCTAACCATGCTTTTCATTCTAGTTGTGCTGTCATTAACTTTGATCATTTATCATGCTCTTCCAGGGACATTTTTTTTTGTCAACTGTCTTGAATGCTTTCCACTTATGCATAATTGGTCTAACACTGAACTACAGATAATTTGGAAATGTTTTTATAACCCTTTCCAGATTGATGTTCAACAACAAGTGGTCTTAAGACCACTGATTATGTCTTTCCCTCCTGGCATTGTGTTAGAGACTTGAATGCTCCCGACCAGTATCAACTCCTGCTAACAATCAGTTCATCGGGGGCTGATGAGTAACAGCACTTGGCTGCAAAATACTTTCTTCATTATTACTGAAGTAGTAAGAAGTGTTTAGTATTACTCACATAATTTTTCTTCTTTTTGGCATTATATTTTTTGAATAAATAAACTATTCAAAATATCACATGGATTTGTTCATCTGAGGCTTTATTTGCATAATACAATGACCCATTATAAACAAAAGGAAAAAATAAAGGATTCAAATATAGGATAAAAAGTTCTACATATGACTGTTTGTATGTTTATATATGGAAGCACTGTATACATGAACATATGCATAAATTAAATCATATACATAAAGCATGCAGTCTAGCCTTATTTTGAGTTGTGCAGCCTGTATTAGTTTAGTGTGTATTAGTGTAAGCAATGCATAGATATATTTTGGATCTAACGTCTGTGTATGAGCTGGCTTTAACCACAGCAGTGAGAGGTATTTTTTTTACTTGCCTGTGTGGACAGAGCACATTCCTGAAGCCTCCTGTTCCCGCTGCTCTGGAGGAGAACTTTAACTGCTCTGCATGGCATTTTACAGAGGAACACACACACTGAGTCTTTAACAATGATTTTTATTGCCCAGGTATGAAGGCAAAGAATAAAAACAACAAAAGAAAACATGCCATATGCAGGCCATTTCATGGTGTGTATTCACTGAGTTTTACACTCGTATGTTGCAGGGATTCCAAGAATCACAAGACAGGATTTGTTTGGCTTTTGAGTGGAGGAGACAGAGGAATGCCTGTGCACAATACTACTGAAACCAGGTCATTTCTAAGCTAGAATAAAGAAGAAAGACTGATGAGGTGTACAGGGCATGATTGGAGGACAAGCCCTCCACCCGAATCCTCTATGTCTTCACGCTCCTCCCCCACCACCACCACCACAAGCTTAAACAAATATACAGTGCTTTCTGGCTCTGTTTTGCTTGCTCTGCCTTCCTCCCTGCAAACTCCCCCCTAGTTCTGATGCCCTTGACTTTGTCCACAATGTCTTCAATACTAATTTTCTGACATTAGGACAATAAACACTGCAGTGATGGCCTGATCCGGAGGAGGTCACACTTCCTGCCTGTCTTAAACTGCTCTCCAAGTGCAAGAGAGAATGAAAAAGAGGTTATGTAATAAAGATACCCCTTTTATTCTACCTCAACTCACCAGGCATGCATATCCACCGATCTCATGAAGGAGGAAGATTGCCTTTGCAGTGTGTGCTTTCACAAAGCATCTGGATGCTCCATAATCTAATGAGGCATGGCCAAACTTCCACTGGTGGCGTTTGCAGAGTTCCTTTTGCTGTAGGAGGGACACACCTGGAAAGCCTCAGAAAACAGAGGCCTCTCCAGGTTGCAAAGCAAAGCGTGAGGCGTCACCACATGGCTAGTGTTCCAAGTTTAAGGAAGCAAGGTTTGTGTCAAAAGCTTCTTTCACTCTGACCATTGTGGTTGCAGATCAGTTGGCGTTTTTCCACGTTGTTTGCAGCCATCTCCCCAGTAGTCTTGTTCAGAATGTTTTACTGCAAACCAAACTTTTCTTGTTTAAAGTTTTCTCTGTGCTGCCAGACTTAGACGCATCTTAGCGTTCAACCTGTTACACCTTTCCCCATCACTTACAAGACACGTAACAGAGGTCAAACAAAATATAAAACATTATGCATTTCACACAGCACAGGAAGGAGCTACAGGGGCATAATGAACTAGCTGTGTGGGTGGGGCTGAGGGCATGAAAAGGCAGCATCTGATTCATTAACAACACAGTATATGTGTGTGTTTCAAATCTTTAAACGATTTTCTAGTAAAACGGTTTCTTTTTGTGCCAGAAGACCAAAGTTCAGTCTTCATGACTGCTACTGAGAAAAAAAGGAGGTTAAAATTAAGAGGTGAGGAATTTGATGCATGACAAACCCAGGTGTTACTCCTGCACGGAATTACAACAGATGATACAAGAGTCCTGTAAAGTCCACAACTATCCACCCATCCATTATCTACTCCTGCTTAATCCGTCTCCGGGTCACGGAGGTCTGTTGGAGCCTATCCCGACGCTTAGTAGGCGGAAGGCAGGGGTCCACCTGGACAGGTCGCCAGTCCATCGCAGGGCCACATACAAGACAGACAAACATGCACACTCACATTCACACCTACGGGCAATTTAGTATGATCAATCAACCTACCCTGCATGTTTTTGGACTGTGGGAGGAAGCCGGAGTACCCGGAGAGAACCCATGCAACCACGCACAGGGAGAACATGCAAACTCCTCACAAAAAGACCCACTGGGCCGGGAACGGAACCAGGAAAGTCCACAACTAAATTATTATAAATTATTATTAGCAAGCATGTGTTGGGGTGTCACTGCATGTTTGCTTAAGGTTCTCATTTGGTTCAGTTAAAAGTTGTTTTTATAATAGTATTTGCTTAAAGACCTGTACTTGTACCTGAAGACCTGCCCTGGAGCTGAAGCCCTCAGAACCATCTAACTGGACAAATGATGCAGTTGCATTAAAACTTTGCATATATCTGCTGAAACTAAAAGATATTTAAGTCAGGCTGACAGTGTACACCTATCAGCTGATGCTAAAACACGTGTCTGCAGCCATTTATTTTATATGTAATCACAACACCCACACAGCTGTGTTTGTGTTTGGTCTGTTTTTCTGAGTTCTTGACAGAACAGGAATGGATCTACACTCACAAGGACCTAACACCTGAGTCCAGTGACTGAGACTTAGGTGTGATTTAGTAAATAACGTCACAAGACCAACAAACTGCTACTGCACTTAATTTTTAAAAGTAAAAAAAAGAAAAAAAAACAAAAAGATGGGAATTTTCTCTTTTTAAATGAGTCAAGATAGTACTTTTAAAAAACATCCTGGTTAGAGCTAACTGGATTGTTGTAATTTTGAATTTATCTCTTAGATTAGTGAGTTAAGTTAGAGTCTTGGACTTGGGCTCATATGACGACAGTCATCAGACCTTGTGAGCCTGAAGAGAGCTCAAGCATGTTGAGGGGGGTCTATGTGAGGCTGCCTCTTACTCTCTTGTCTTTGTCTGCGTCTTTGAGACATCTGGCAGCAAGCATCTCTAGGATTCCATCAATACCACAGCGAGGGGGAAAACCCCACAGCTGAAAAAAAAGCAGCATCAGCAATCTGAGTCCAGGCCAGTGCAAATCAACCTCGGCAGCTTCTCTCAGAGCTGCAGGGCTTTCCAAGAGTCAGAAGACCAGAGGAATAATGGACGAGGTGCAAAGATTGAGTTTATTTCTGGGTTTAAATCCCTGTCGTTGTGCTTTATCAGTGAAAGTGAGCTCTTTATCACGTGGGTACGATCCCACACATGAACTCTCTGCATGCACTGAGTAACACCATTAAAGCAAAGATCTACTGTGAACCTTCAAAGGTAGAGAAAGCCCAAGAACATGGCTGATGTGGCGGCTGCTCTTATCCAGGCCTGTGTGGGCCTCTGCAGCCCGTGGCTCTCACTCTGTTCAAGCTGCACCATCTGTTGTGCACATGTTCCTGTTCGCCCTGTGAATCACAGCTTTGTGTCTTCAAGCAGCGTCCTTGACAGCAGTTGCCCTCTTTCACCTTGAGACAAAAACTGACCTTATGTTTCTTTCTACCTGACTGAACGCACTTCTACTTTCAATAAATTTGGCCAAAATTGTTGCATTGGCAAACGGGAGCCTATACAATAAACTGTGTCTCCAAGCGGGACAGTGGGATGGTCCAATGTGTCCACTTTGTCGTGTGTGAGGAGACCATAAGCTGCAGTAACTGCAGCTCTTGTTAACATCTGCTGAACAAAGTAAATCTTAAAAAAAGGCCTCTCCCAGTTCCCAGAAACAGGACCAAGATGTGATTTACATACTATAAGACAAGAGGAACATGATCCACCTTGCAGAAGGACGAGTGTGTTACGGATGCACATAAACACAGATGCAGGCTGCATTTAATTATTTACAGGGGCAAAAAGAGGCAAGTCATTCGGAATTAATTTATTTTCTGAACGAATCTGCCATTAAATTACATGTGATCTTCATCTAAACAAACACAAGGTGGTTAAGGTGATAACAGACAAACAATTATGCATTAGGTCTTTTTTGAACACACCCTTTAAACAGTCATAATTCCTGGAAAAGAAATTAAGTTAACCCATAAACAAATTCCTTCAAAGAAAGTTAATTAGAGATGGTGGTTTGCTCTCTTGGAGTCCAGTCAATGAACAGAGTTTGTGTTTGGTTTAAAGATGCTTTGATTGATGAAATATACTGAAAATTTAAAGTTTACTGTTAAAATAAACATCTGCTGCAGTGAACCACACAACTGGATCTGCAGCAGTTGATCTGCATAAGGGTGGAAGTTATCTCAGCACGTTCACACTCCATCGGCCAGACAACCTGTCCATAATTGGAGATAGTTGAATAACTGTGGTTATTGTTCCTAGAAGTGGACAATCAACCAAGATAAGTCTGGGCTCAACGCAGAATCTTCACTGAGGTAAAGACGTTAACAACTTAAAGGAGGGTGAACATCTCTGTACATGTCTACCATGAGTAAATTATTGAATAGGAAGGTTGTCTTAAGCAGAAAACCACAGAGCAAGCTACTGATCTAAAAAAACAACAAGACAGCACTTTGCAGCTAAAGTTTGCACTTTCAATGAAAATCTGCAATGAAACTGATTTGTCCAGGAACACAAATAAAAATACACATCACACCTTAGGGGTGAAGTACGGTGGAGAAGGAATCATGATTTGGTCTCGCTTTCTTGCCTCAAAGCCTGGATCACTGCCATCATGGAGGGAAAAATGTAAACCCCAAAATATCTTCAGCAGAAGGTGGGTGGTGCAGAAGGACAATGATCTAAATCCACCACAGACCGGCTTCAGAAAAAGATCATCTGTCCCTCAGAGTGGCCCAGTTAGACCATAACTCCATATGGATATTACAAATGTGTCACAGATGAGGAGTTCTGTAAAGAGGAATGGTCAACAATCCCTCCGCAACTGTCTGCAGGTCTGATCCAGAAACACCAAAAGTGATTGCTAGAAGTGACTGAGCAAAGTTGACCGAGGGAGGTTTAACCAGTTATTCATTCTCAGGGCTCAGCCACTCTTGGCTCCAGTACTACAAATATTTAGATTGTGTGTGCAATAAAGACACTGGAAATTATAATTGTTAATGTGGTATCAACCTACGCACATTGTAATTGTGTATTATTGTAAATTAGATGAAGATCAAATCCCATTTTATATCAAATTAATATGGGAAACCTGTAAATTCATATTACAGTTTTAGATTAAACTAACCCACAAAGGAGGGACTGGGGTGGTCAAAATACCGGCATTGGAAATTACAGATCTCCTTTGCTCACCAACAACCTTTTTTTGGTAACAGCTGGAAAATGTTTCACCTCAGCAGAAATGTCAGAGGTCAGCTTTAGACACAGAGCTGAGATAAATGTAATGTTTCTTTACAACAATGCTTCAGAGGCCTGGATGCCCACAGGCGTCGTAGCATGAAACCGATCTCATTCCTCACACAGTGACAGGCTGACAGCCGCCGAAGTATTCCTCAAAGAGTAACTGACTCTACTGGTGGTCACCCAAGCCTTTGTTATCCTCTCCAAGCTCTCGTCACATTCTGGTCCAGCTGACTTTTCCTAAACCCCACTCACACGCACTGAATCCTGTAGAAAGAAACAGACCCAGACAAAGAAAAACTGCATTCACTTTAACAGTCAAATGAACCCCCCTGGCTGACCCCTGGCTAGAGTGCATCTTCACACATTCTTGTGGGGCACGTTGACGCCGTGACAGGCTCCACAGTACGAGGAGTTCCTGATGCCAGGAGCATTTTATTATGCTTAGGTTTTTCCTTGTGTGGATATTCCTCCGTCACAGACCTAATAAAAATCCAGCCATATTCCTGTTGTGCCACATGATGTTAGTGAATTTTTGAGCTGGATGTTTGCATATACATAATAAATGATGTTAAGAGTTGAGCAAATCTCTGCATGCATTCATTTTCAAACTGCATCCTGCCTTTACAATTTCTAACACTGTATATAATTAAAGTATGACTGATGTAACCTGAACACTTTTGAAGATTTAAATTTTATTTTTTCTTTTCTAATTCTGGCTCCTCCAAATCCATGCGGAGAAGTTACTATTCACACAATAGTGCGATAACACAGACATGCTCGTCATTCCTCTGCCCGTAGCTGTGTGTAACATTATAAAGATACTGTCATGATGAGTCACTGGTTGGTTGGCCAGCATCTCCACAGCATCATGAGCTCACGTGACTCGTATGTCAAAATGATGAAATCTTTTTTTACATTTTTAGCACCATTCAACCATCCTTCTACAACTTTCTTCTATCCTTGAAAGCTGCTTGTAGTCTTCAAGAACGAAGGAAAAGAAAGTCCAGTTTCCTTGTTTCAAGCCTCTGAGAGTTACAGCGACCTAGATGACTGAGAAACTACATCAGTGTATTTACTGAAAGACATCTATTAAATCCTGTTCCCATTAAAATGTTTAAAAGGCAGTTGACAGTATGATTTCATCTTAACCTTCTAATTAAGCTCTTAGTTCGGTTTGTGCTGGAATCATATTTGTTGACACATACAGACACTTAAAGGGGCACTTTAAATTACACAGACTGACAAGACATAAATGGTTTTCCAAATAGCTAGTAAGAGCTATTAAGATCTGTTGCGTGTTATTACAATTTAACAACGAGACTAAGAGCGAGATAATCAAAAACTACATGAACTTATCCAACATTAACATCCCCAAAAACCACGCATGATGTCAGCTGTGTTGGTGCCTGAAGGTGTGGGTAAGCTTGCATGTTTCCATACCGCGTAATGATCCTGCTGAATTAATAATGGTCTATCATTTTCATATTTTTCTGAATATCTTGAATTTAGAAACAACACCCTGCATAGGCAGACATCTGGCTTTACGTCACTGTCTCACACAGTGAAACTACCTTACAGAGCTACAGTGGACATTGTGGCAAACGGAGGAGAAAACACGAACTGACTGCACAAGAGCCAAAGCAAGCTTGTCAATAAAACAACTTATCTTCCACGCCTATAGGTGGACCCGCTGAGCTGCAAATGACAGAAGTTCCTTTTTGTCTCTTTAATTATAGGTTGTAACACGCAGCATACATTCGCAAGCCCTGGGGAAGAGGAAGGTCTCCTCTTTTGATGTTTCACTGTTTTCCTTCTATAGCGTACCTGATTAATTAGCTGCAGCTTGTTGAGAGCATGGTCTATAAATAGGTTTTCTTCTGCCTCCGGACTCTCTAAGACCCCCTCAGAGGTCTTTGAATGTCTTCACCAATGTGGGGAGCCGGAGAGCTAATGTCAAACATATGTGGACAGGAAAAGTGTTTACAACAAAGACTATCAAAGGTGTTTCATCTTGTGGGTGAGAATTACTTGATTTCTTCTTTGCCCCTCTCAGAATGAGCCTGTGATCTCGTATACGTCAGCCTGCAGGATGAGCATAAACTCAGAGACGCACAATGATTTAAAAAGTCTCTGTCATTCTTTTCCCTAATTTGTTACTTTTAGTACAGGTGATATCTAGTGGCTGTGTGTGTGTGTGTGTGTGTGTGTGTGTGTGTGTGTGTGTGTGTGTGTGTGTGTGTGTGTGTGTGTGTGTGTGTGTGTGTGTGTGTGTGTGTGTGTGTGTGTGTGTGTGTGTGTGTGAAGAATGCTTGCCTTTTGGCACATTTGCTGCTGACTATAGTGTGACTCAGATGCCAGTGGAACATGGTGCAACTCCCACAGCCAACTGCACATACTTCTGGAGTCAAGATTTGCAAGTGTCTTGCAGACAGCCCTCTCTCTTGTAAACAGAACATGGATCAGTAGGAAGGAAGTGGAATGAGCCTTGCACGATTATTGACAACATTCAGCTGAAAACAGTCTTGTACATTGTGTGCGTGCACTTCACTAATGATCTGAAATGTCAAAGCAGAGTTATGGCTTAAGTCTCTTAAACATCCAGTCAAAAGCAAAACATCTTTGTGCAAAATAACAGTGATTAAAAAGAACAAAAAAACAATCTTACTTGTAGCAACCTCTTTAAGAATATATGCAGTGAGTTGGAACTAAAATGCTTTAAATACAAACCAGGCAGCTGAGGAGTCCATCTGTCGCTGCAGGGCTCAGTCTCTGGCCTTGTGTGCCAGCTCCCCCTGTCCTGCTTACCTCTCCCCATCCCCTGACCACTTCCTCATGCCTTTGAAGCCAGGCGCTCTTTTCTACCATTGCCAGACAGGATACCCCACATCCTGTGAGAGACAGGAAGGAGCCCTGCTCGTAGCCTCAGTCACGAAATCTGTGCTCCTGCAGCCTCCGGGAATTCTTCTTACACCACAAAATCACTCCCAGCAACAAAAAACGTTCCTCTTTGTATGCAGCAAGAGGAGAAGATGATTGTACACATCAAAATAATAGTGATGATTTAAGATTTGCAGGAAACTTTCAAAATCTGAGATACACCTCAAATCTGCAGGGATCTTAACAGCTGCCACCAATTTTCCCGAGGCTCGCCTGTGTTTCAGCGAAGACAGTCCAGACCCCCATCTGCTTTAGTGATAGTAGGGGGTTTGGTTGCTTGACTGATAAACCAAACCAAAGACTGGGACGTTTGGTTACCAGATTTCATCAACTCATTCAAAAGTGGAGTCAGGCGCTGCAGTAGGTCCTGCAGCACCGCAGGAAGAGCATAGTGGAGCACAATTCAGTGCTAGAAAAGAACATTATTCTGAATTATTACATTGCAAAGTCACACTGTTCCCTTGCCTTCCTTTGCTATTGGACCCACAGTTTGATAAGAGACAAGTCACAGCATGTTAATAAGAGCATTTTGGAGGTACAAGGAAGTTTATTTTGTCACAGATGTAGCACTTCTACAACCAGTTGAAGTGTTTAAAAAGCAAAATGTGATGTTATCCTCGGTCTTTGTCACTACTGAGTGTCAGTACTACACAGTAAAGTTGCCTCTCTGGCTCCTGCTTGACTGTACATCTGCTCTTTTAGGTAAAAGGGAGTGCTAAAGCCCCACCCCAGTGTCTTGGTTTTGGACAGGCCTCCCCCACTGTCAGAACACCAATTCTTTAGTGCCATGAAAACACGCATACACCCAAAATGTTTGGCCTTGCCTCAGGAAGTATGGCAGGGGCGACTGCAGTGGTTGCAGCCATGAACATAGTATCCCCGCAGCAATAAACAACTGTTCCCTGTCCAGCAGTCACGCTCTAACTTCTGCCAGGACTAATCAGCCTCACCGCCCCGTTAGCTTTCAGGTGTGGGAACCGCTCTCCACCAGGCAGCCGTCAAAAACACAGAGCTGTAATTTAGAGCGCTATGATGCAGTCAAGGTCTTAGGGCTGCTGTGCAGGAAGCTGGCAGAAAGGCAGGTTCACACACCACTCCCAAGCATTTAACAGCCAAGACGGAGACATCTGGCAGGTGGACTGGTGGGCTGGGCCGACTAACAGAACGCCATTCACTACGCCTGAACGTGAGCAGATAAAATCACATTCATGCTGAAAGCTTTGCTTTGCAACGTCCACCTCTGTCAGGACAGTACGTCAGATTAAACTCGACAAGTATTTGTATTTGGCAGTGACGAGCCCATGAACAGGACAATCAGTGGAAACATGATTCAGGCTGACCATGAACTTTACTTTACATACATTTGTTTAAGAGTTTCTTAAATCCAAAATGATTTACAAGTGAGGAATGATTTTGAAGGTAACGCAGCGTTGAACAACCTGAGGAACAACCACTGCCAGTCGTTAGCATACCCTTAACTTCCTTTTGGAGATCCATCAGGATGGAGACTTCCTTTTAATTTTGTCGAGCATGTCATTACGATTGAATAAACACAGCAAAATCAAATAAAAGATAACCATTAAGAAGGATAAGATGAATTTTGCAAAAGTAATAATGAGATGACGGTCCAACATGGTGAGTGCTGAGCAGGATGAGTACGTGACGGTAATCCTGGTTGTACATGTTGTTGGGACATACTAAGGTTCAGACAACTGGACAGAAAGGGATGACAGGATTGAATAAATGCAAGGCCCCATTTGTATTTGCTTTTTTACTGCCCGTGTCTGCCAGTATTAGTCATTTTAGCCTGTGTGCTTACTTTACTACTAAAAGTGATTCTGTGACTGTACTTTTTTTTGGACTGGCTATTTCAGTGTCCGTCGTGTAGGCAGCCTAAATCATATTTCCTCCGTTTATTCTTGCTGTGTGCGCTTCACTTCAAATATAATTTTAATGTGACACATTGTCCTCTGGGTGATAGGATGGCTTCTGTATCTTGGCAATAACAAATTAAAGTTCATGTGTATTTGTGTATGAATGCAGAGTGAGAGTTCAAGAGCTGAGTGTGACGGTCTGAAAGAACAGGAGACATCCATGGAAGTCGTGCTGGAAAGGTTGTCACAACCAGAATATATTAAACCAGTGGCTTCATGACATTACATCCTTTAAAACAAATTTGAACTTAAATTAATATTTTTGACAATCAAAATCAAAACGATTGCCTTCCTTCTTGTGTTGATACATGAAAAGTGTAAATGACAATGTTATTTTCCAGATCTTTACACCACTGTCTCCAGTCTCTCGTTGGTTATCTCCAACTGCAACAGTCAAGTGTGGATCAGGAGAGTACTTTTTGGGGAGTACTGAGGATTGAGAGTGGTATGCCAACAGTGATGCGGTTGCCATCGAACTCTCCAGAACTTAATATGCTTGAAGTGGGCTTCATCCTAGTAGCTATAGATGTGTTTTTTGCTCAGCGTCCTGGTCTCGTTGCTCTGGACAGAGGCAGCACTGCCAGCGAGCCAAATGCTGGAAATGGGTCAGTGCTCAGTCACACAGTGGCTAAACACATACATCACGTGTGCACCTGTAAAAACACACAGGAGGGGAGTGAAAGCAGCACAGAGCTGGAAGAGCTTCACCTCCCAAATTTCAGTTCTGACTCAAATTGTAAGCCACTATTTAAGCACAAAACCTCTTCTGTAAGCTGAGCTAATATAGGCTGGTGTGCTTATGAAACACTATACATGCTGTGGCAGCCATATGAGTACATTTTGTAATTTGTTGCTGTTAAACTTGGTGCAGTCTGCGGTAAGCGTCCTGTTTGTGTGATTTAGAAGAAGGACTCTCGACTGCATCAAAGCCAAGACCGCAGCAGCAATATATTTTATTACCTTATTTACATCCAACGGTACATGCTGCCAGCTATAGCTCATAATGGTTCAGGCTATAGTTTGTTGTGATCCACCAGTCTGACAGCTCACACAGACGAATGCAGACTGCAAAATGGCCCATGTGGTTTTGGGAAAGTATGTTTAGCCTTGTTTGGGAGGACCTGGGTGTTATTTTATGTTCAAGGTCTCACTGATGGAAAAGAAGAGAAAAAAACCCAACAAAAAACAAGACAGTTCTTTAAGAGACGGAAAAAAACTAAAGCATAACCTCTAAGTAAGGTGCAAATGTATGTAAGTTAAAAAATTAATAAAAACTAATTGAACCCAACTCGACCATTTCAGCTGTTCAAATATATAATGGGCAGTTAGACGTGAAAGTACAGAAACAATTCCAAAACAGTTGGCACAAAAGGCATTATTTCATTAACCTACAGTACCTTCTTCACAACTATCAGCTATCAAATGATTTAACAGAAAATTCATCATCTTAAAAATTGAAGAAACTTTGAGGCTTAAGGAAAAAACACATCTTAAAAGTTGGGATGTAGTGAACGAAAAGCTAAAACGTTAGTGGTACAATAAGATAAGAGCATCTAAGAGACACGCAGTTCCTCAGAAGTAAATATGGGCCTTATGTCTGTTAAACAATTTCATAATAATGTTCTCCGTCTGAGTCTGAGTTGTTTGCAGTGGCATCGACAAATGCAGTGTTGAGGGGTAAGGAACATTTAAAATGGGCCACATTTAAAATAGACTGAGACAAAGTGGGGAACTATTTTGTAGTCAGGAAAATAAATATTTCAATGTTTTTTGTAAACCTAAATAATTAAGTTAGAATAAATTCAAAATCCACTTCTGCTTTCTAATTTTAGGATTTTAGGACCATGTCTAAACTGCTGCAAGATGCAAGCAGCTGCAGGATTTTCTTTAGGTTAATATAATATATAAAAAAGTTTGAGACTGGCTTTAAACGTTCTCACAGCACTGAAACTGCACTGTTAAATGTTAATGAGCTGACTTTATCAGTCAAATCACCCGATTATACAGCTTTGATTATTTTGGATTTAACACCTGCCTTTGATGCTGACAAACATAACATTTGACTGTTATGTTTGGACACCTATGTGGAGATTAAAGGCACAGCACTAAAGTGTTTTCAATCTTACTAGACAGGCAGGTGATTTTCAATCCACCTGGGAGGGTTATTTCTCAGGGATAGCTGCAATATTACCGGTGTTCCACAGGGTTTGTTTTTTGGGCCCATTTTTTTTCTTTTTCTACATTATCATAAATGTTTCTCTGGGGTCTATTTTTAAATAAACATAATATTTTTTTACATTTAAGCTCATATGTCTCATATGAGCTTAAATTTAACAAATAAGGCTCTACTGCAACACCTGCATGATTGTCTAATAGATACTAAAATGTTGTCTTTAAACTTTCAAAAGTTTAATAAAGCCAGACAGAGGTCATTGTGTTAGGTCCTCTAGACTGTTGGATTTAAGCGTTCTTGACCATCTTTCTCCTCATGTGCGTTCTTCAGTCAATATGCTTGACAATCATAATAATGCTTTAAATGTGATGGACAGATTTGATCTGTTGTCAAGTTAAGTTTTTTTTTCATGGTTTTGTAACATCTCACCTTCATTATTACACTACTTTCTATGTGAGTATGTACCATCCATCCATCCGTCCATCCATCCATCCGTCCATTTTAAATGTGTAAATTATTTAACTATGTTTTATTTATTGTTCTGTGAATGTCTTTGGTTTAAGTGTGCTATATAAATAAAGCTAACTTGACTTGACCTGAACCAGAGCTGCTTCATCCTCCTGATTAAGAGAAGAAGAATCAGCTAACTTGTTTTCAGTCCCCACTTCAAAAATCTGCATCTTTGATAGTATATGGGTTGTATATGGATAGTATATGGGTTGCATTTGTGCCCATGGAATGTGCTGCTTACGTCTTTGGAAAAAGAAACATCAATGCTGGAAGCAACACACAGACTATGGATTAACATTTGTTCCTATTGTCTCTTTCAGGGATGATCTTCCATCTTTTAGCACTGCAGTACGAGACCGCATACTGTAACCATCACAACAGCATGACTTCATTGTAGAAGAGCTAGAGTGCTGAACTGGTTCAGGCCATTCACAAATTTAAAGCATTGTGACACAAATAAACAGGATTCAAGACTTTTGAGTGGCGCAAATCCTACTCATTGTTCCTCTACCAAAACTCCTCAGTTCACAAACATATATGGAATATTAATAACAGAAGAGAAGATGTTAAGCAGTCACATATCGTCGTATACTGTCCTGTTCCAGGTTTTTTGGAGATGTCATCAAATTCAAGATGACCTTATTTTTGTTTCAATTGGTACATTTCTATGTACAACTGTATATAAATATGGGTTTATGAGATTTACAAATCATTTACACAGTGTTCCAACTTGTTTAGAACTGGGGGGGATTAGATACACGACCTGGGAACAGTGTATGAGCAAAATCTGATCCCAGTCTACCTTGTAGATGTGAGGTCTTGCTCCTGGATCATTTAAAACTTTGAATCATTGTTGGTTTCTTACCGATGCTTGTTTATGCCACAGTATGTTCCACAAATAAATGATGATCACTGGAACAATGCCAGATGACTTCCAGGCCTTTGAAGGAAATATAACACATAGTGCAGAGCGGCACGGATGTCACTGTCGAGTCTGGGAGCCTGGAGAGGATCAGAAGCAGGGAAGGTCACGATCATATCTGAGGTCAGCTGACAGCACCTCTCAGCATCAGTTCTGGAGTAAATGATGGATGTAAACAACCTGTGTGTGGTGCATACTAGTTTGACATGTAGAGTATATCAGTGTGTGCTTTATTTTTCTTTGTAGCAGGGGATATATCATTGAATTGGGGCCTGTTTTGCTTGTAAGGAAAGTAAATCGGTCTTAGGAAGGGTAAGATTGTACATAAGTCTCCTGCTTGGTGCAGGTATTTAGGAATTTTAACAACTTTTCATCTGCATGTAAATGTTTTTACAAGTTGTTTTTTTTTTAAACTTTTCTGATCTCAAATATGAAAAGGTGGCTTCTCCGCTGTCTCTCCCCCGTGTCTGTCCTGTTTGCTCAGCAGGGGCAGCATGTCCTCCATGACCCCAACCAAGCAGCCTCTTCAAAGTTTCACTCCTTTAATATTTGAATAAATTGCTGCAGGCTTGTTAACTTCTCCCGCTTTTTTGTTGCATTTCCTGCGTGGCTCACATGTAGGGTGGAAAATGTCCCTGACAGCTTGTCTTTTAAGACTCTGCTTGTTCTCATAAAATCTCTCTTTATTTCTGTGGGATTTTTCCAGCGCTTGGACGTGTGGGCCCGTCTCGACATTTCTTCTCATCGAGGGAAACTTATAAAGCAAAACCCCCGTAAAGTGGTTCATTAAAACTGTTTATAACTGCTAGTTGATTAGGGAGCCTTTAATTTGAAAAAGCAGATCATTATGCAGCATCAACAAAGGACCTGAGGAATGCATCCATTAATGCAAAAAAAATCTCAAGTCAACTTTAGATGCTAATTAGCAGGAGAAGTCTAATTTTTAATGCAGCACAGGGAGAGTGTGGTTTTCTGTCTTTGAGAAGAGAATTGGTTTGAGCAGTTAATTACAATTTATAAAGGCTTATATCTCCATCAAAGAACAAACGATCCTCTGAGTAAGCAGAAAAAGACTTAATTAGCTCTTGTTCACCTGACTAAACAAACAGCCTAGTGGTAGATTTAAGTTTTCCTTTGCCTGATTTAGAGTAAAAAGCAAGTATCCCACTTCAGGATGTTGGCTGCATGTGATACACTCCAGAGCAGGCCTCCAAAAGCGCTTACACTGTACAGCAACATTTGCTAACAATATAAAAATAAATGTAAAGAAAGTTCCAGCTGTGCACACAAATCAAATTACCTCCGCATGTACAGTTTATTTACCTCCAGAGAAATTTCAGTTTTCTGTCTTGTTGAAACATTTATGTCATGTTTATCAAAGCTGTTGAAATGACTGTGTAGTGACTGTGCCCTGGTGAAATACTGTTGTCCCTGTTGGCTTCTGCAGCCCGTCATTTTCTGTGCAGTAATAAGCGAGTTTACCTGCAGTAATCATCAGCTGCGTATCTGTACGGCTGCAGCAGATGTGTCCTCTCCGCCCCTGCTGCTTCTGAGGAGACGGAATGAGCGTGGGAAAGAGCCAAACGTTTCAGCAGGTTAGAATACCATCTTCTGATGCTTCACGAGAGCAGTGAACTAATCATAGTGCACGAAATGCAAAATATTTACACGATAAAGGACCATATAATACATCTACCATATAGTGAGGAATTACAAGTGTTATCTATGAAGAAAAAAGTTATTTCTAATTTAGTTTTTGTTTTTACATTCTGATTTTCTTGCAATCCTTGTAATGAGTCAGAGGGTACCATGACGTCTCTATACTCGTATGAGCCGCTGAAGTCTCATTTAAAATTTTTACAAGCCCCACATAGCTCAACAGATCCAATTAATTTTTATTTTTTTTTAATGTTTTTGTCTTAATACTGATTTTTTGTAAAGTAATCACATAATAAATGAAGTCAGAAAAATTTAGTGTGATCTATAAAATGCAAATAAATAAAGAAAGAAGTAATTCTTGAATTCACTTTGACTTTTATGTCTTCATTGATGGTATAAGCCCATAATATTTCATGTTAGGTGATAGTAATGTTGGTTTGGAACAAAAGTAGTATTCATAAAAGGCTTTGAGTCTCTGTGGAGGTAAGATGGACAGAGAGAGGTGTGATAATCCTGAAATGTTTAAAACAAAATTTTCTTAATGAAGGATGGAAGGGAAGTTTCTTCTTTATTATTTATTATGAACATCCGCAAACAAGCAGAATAATCTTCAGAAATTTCCAAACGTAAACGGCAAGTATGCGATTGTACGCTGGACACCTCAGAGCTCCTAACATCACAACATCATCAAAAGTTGATGTATCCACATGGCCGAAGCCTTTGTCAAAGCACAACAGCATTGGAGCACAACAATTCATTGTATATGCAAACCGTTCAAAAGAAAAAGCTCCGTCTTAACCTCGTCCAGAGATGGTATTGGCATCTCTGGACTCGGATGAATTTGGTATGGATCATCAGGTACTTTACATTTTAAGGTCAAACAAATTAGTGTTTCAGATCTCTTATATATATAAATAATCTGTCCTTATCCTGCTCAGTCTGGCTGTTTCTCAATATGTGCTCTTGCGCATACTTGTGTTATTGTGTTCTTGTGAAACGTCCTGAAGTCCTGCATCTGAAGAAACACCCGGATGTGTTCTCGCTCCACCCAATTTATGGAGAATGCATCCAGTGGAGGCTTGTGAAGACCGTAGATAAAAAACAATGGACAAAGCCCATTAGTTTGTGGATAGCAGTTTTGAAGCCTGTTTTTTTTTCGTATGGGGTGCAGCCATGTTGCTCAAGAAGCCCAACATGCCCACCACCTGTCAATCAAAGTTAGCATTGCTCCCAGCTCCTTCAGCTTGCTAAAACATCTGCAGCACTGCCGCCAGATGTTTACAGCTGAATTACACAGTTCAACACATTAAATTGATGGCAAAGTCAGAATTTACTTTCGGGTTGAGCCCACCCTTGGTTAATACAAACGGGTGGTTGCTTCACTTAGCCTGGTAGCATCACAATACCGGATGAAGAAGTGATAACGGCTAGCCATTGGCCGTTAGCCAGTCAGTCATATTTTTTATTGCTGTATTTACATTTTTCTGGCGTGGTACATAAAAATTCACCCTCATTAGACTTGTCCTGGAAGTGAAATCAAGCAATTGAGACCAAAACATTTTTTTGAACCAGGCTTTAAATATGTTTATTACTACTCTAAAGTTGGACTTTTTAACAGGGGAGTCAATGGAGATTGACTCGCTTTTGCAGGCAGCCTCTAGAGGCCAGTTAAGGAACTGCATCAAAATTTAGTTCTGTATGCAGAGGATAGATGGTTGGTGCTCGGTGTAGACTTGAGACGGCAAATAAGCCCTTTGCCTGAGTTATCGGCCTGTCTTTGGTTCTGACCCTATCCTACATTTCTTGGGCCTGTCTTTGGTTCTGACCCTATCCTACTTTCCTTGGGCCTGTCTTTGGTTCTGACCCTATCCTCCATTTCTTGGACCTGTCTTTGGTTCTGACCCTATCCTACTTTTCTTGGGCCTGTCTTTGGTTCTGACCCTATCCTACTTTCCTTGGGCCTGTCTTTGGTTCTGACCCTATACTACTTTTCTTGGGCCTGTCTTTGGTTCTGACCCTATCCTACTTCTCTTGGACCTGTCTTTGGCTCTGACCCTATCCTACATTTCTTGGACCTTACTTTGGTTCTGACCCTATCCTACTTTCCTTGGGCCTGTCTTTTGTTCTGACCCTATCCTACTTCTCTTGGACCTGTCTTTGGCTCTGACCCTATCCTACTTTTCTTGGGCCTGTCTTTGGTTCTGACCCTATCCTATTTTTCTTGGACCTTACTTTGGTTCTGACCCTATCCTATTTTTCTTGGATCTGACTTCTGCCTTGCCTTCATTGGTACCTCCACCTGGAGGGCTTCATCGATTCGCTGCAGTACTGGAGTGTCTCTTGGACCAACCCTCTGCCTTGCTCTAAATCAGGGTGGCCAGCCAACCCCTATCCAGCATGTTTTAGATGTTTCCCTGCTTCAGCACACCCTGATACAAATAATTGTGTCACTAACAGAGTTGCTGCCCAATAATTTCTATTTGCCTAAACTACATGTTACAATAACAGGTTCTGTATGTTCTGTACAAAAGACAAAAAAGGATAATCCAGACCGTTACAGCAACAAATTACACTTGCTCATTTACTTCTGTGATGGCATCTTTTAGGCATATAAATATATTGTGATCTTAAATCATCATTCTCCCTTTAGTGCCACTTATTTCTTTCCTTGGACATGCCAATTCATCAATCAACAATTTAACGGGGAGAAAAAAAACAGATTCCACACACATTACAAAAGTATGATGGAGGAAGAAGGGGGTTCAGTTACTGGGCTGGGCTGACTGCAGTCCTGGGCTGACCCCAATATGTTGACGCATGAACATGACATCTATACGAACCGTTTCCTGGAAGAATGGGGCAAATGGCACCAGAAATGCTTCACAACTCGACATCTCAAATACCACAGAGCATCTAAATGTCAGAATGGAAACTTTACACGTGGTAAAAGCTGTACTGTCCTAACTTTTGGTGTGTGTTGTATACCGTAAATGTGGAAATGAGTATATAAACTTCAATTTGGAGCCGATGAGAAATTAAAATGGAACTGAAATATTGTGGGTTCCTGCACGTTTTTCTTTTTTTTCTGACACACTTCATCTGATATAAATGTAACTAAAGGAACTCAAAAGCAGAGGCAACATTTACTGTTTATGGATTTATTGTTGATCAGTCATAACTACTGTTATTGCCTAGTTGTGACCATCGGGTGTACCTTTAATTCACAACATATCCTCATGAAAATCCCTATGTGATATATCACTGATCCTTTTTGCACAGACATTTTAATTTACAGTGCTCTTAGATAGTTTTACAAAATGATTCATCATTTAAAATATTTAGAAAGCGAAACTGGTGAAACTAAAGCAATTACAATAATGTTTGTACAAAAATGTATTCAGTTTGTACAATAAAGGTATAATTCCTGATCGATATAGGATCACGTTTTAACACCCTGTTGATGTATGTAGAAAGAGCGTGACCAGCTGATCTGCTCATATGTGCAGTGCATGTATATTTTTCTGTATTATACCAGTTTCAGTGTGGAAAATCATGTATTTGCAAGTTTTCATCTTATGAATATCCAGTGTCTTTAAAAAACTTCATAGCTCCACCTTATATCTCAAGAGAAATGTGAATAACACAGAACTACTGATCTACATTCACATGCCTTACTTGCTGCAGTTTCTGCAAAGCTTTTCCATACATTGCGGCTGTGCAGTTTACACGGTCCTCATCACACCCTGGCCAGACTCTACATTTGCTGTTTATTTATGTATTTAAAAAAAATGCAGTGATATATATGTGGGCTGAATCATAGGGGGCCCAGCAGATTAACTCTGAGGCCACTGGTGGGAGAACACACCGGGCCACGGGGAATCCTCCATTACGCCACAGCTTCGTTTCCTGCCAGCATTCCTCAACTCAACAAAGAATTAATTCTACTTCACCCTAAATATCTCTGAGTGAGTTGTACAAATAAGTCATGTTACTTATTTACTGTTGTGCAACTGTAGAACATCGCTGTCTGGAACAGTGTGTGTCTAGATTAAAGATTATATCTAGATTAAAATAAATGAATCCTCACATGGGTTTTTGGTCTTAAACAGTAGAAATAGAAGAAAAAGAAGAAAAAGAAGAAGAATTGGAAAGCATTATCATGAGGTGTCAGCTGTAAAAGAAGAAATAATAAAGAAATAAGCAGCGATCCTGAATACGCCTGAATTTGACCGCTCTACTGCTTCAACAGCAACAGAACATTCTTCAGTGGCATTTGAAAATATTTGCACAGGGAGCGAAAAAGAGAGAACCCAAAGACATAAACACATTGAGCTGGGAAGGTTAAAAGGCAGAGGAGGACAATGTGCCAACAGGAGCTGTGGCTTCCAGGAACGTGCACAAGCACACCAACAGACTAACTCTGAATCTCCTGTGCTCCCAGTTTCTCTTACTGTCTGTCTCTCCTGCAGCTTGCAGACATTTGAAAGAAGAAACTGATATTCCAGGGCCAAAAACTACTCAGTACTGGAATTTTATGCCAAGTCTTCTTTTTTTTAACACAGAAACTTAAAGGAATGCTTTTCACATTTTATGACTTCAGCTTAGCAGTTTTCGAGCCCACAATCAGGTGAAATGATCAATAAGATCAAAACCGCCCTCACATCTGCTGAAACTGGCAGCTGGTTCACTTAGTTAATCATATAGATTGCAAATGAATAAAACGATCACACAGAAATTAAAGCCAGCACTTTAACTGGCTCTGGATCAGAGCTGAATAACATTCAGGAGGAATTTTTGACTATCTCTCTTTCCAGAACTGCTTCAAGTCATCCATTTGTAGCACGTCTTGTGTGAGCTGCTTCCTTGAAGTCATTTTATGGGATCTTTATGGCGCTATCGTCTGGTCACTCCAAAAGACTGACGTTTGAAGATTCATTTACTTCATTGCTGAGGTCCTGCTGGATCAACTTTTACTAAGCTCCAGGTGGTGGAAAACCATGCTGGCCTCTTCATGTAGGAAATTGAGCTTAAGTTAAGCTGGAAACGGATTTTCCCAAGATAATGGAAAGCTCTGAGCATGGGAAGCAAACTCAAATCATGATGCTGCCTCTACCGCACTTTACAAGCAGAATGGTATTTGTACCATCAATAATACTCTATGGCAAACTTAAGATCCAGAGAAAGGCTTTTTTTTTTTTTTTTTATTAACCACCATTTAATTGGTATTCTGCCATGGACGCTGAAAGTACTTTTGGAAACCTTTGTCAAGCAGTAAAATACAGAGCTACACTCACCCACTTTAAAACGTTAGTGTTATACCAGATCTGTTTGACAAAATCTGTGAGTGAACCTTGTCCAGTTGCTCTGTTGATTTCTCTGGAAGAAGAAGCATCTGGGTGGACCATCACACAGTGGAAATGTGTATTGTGATCAGATGAATTACTAGTACATATCCTTTTTGGAAGAAATGGGTGATGTGTGCTCCATCCAAAGACAAAAAAAAAAAAAGACCATCTAGACTTTTATGAGTAACAAATCCATAAGCCAGACTCTGAGACGTTAAGAAGCTGCATCAGTGCTCTTCCTAAACGTTATTTACACAGAAAACGTGTGGAAATGTTAAAGCAACAAAGGGAACTGTTAATTTACAGCCCCAACTTTATTTGTGGAATGTGTTGCAGGCCTGAAATACAAAAACAAATGAAAATACAATAAGTAGTCTAGGTTGACAGGACATAAAACTCAATTATCTTGGGGTCATATTGTCTGTAAATTAAAAAAAAGTTCAAATAAATAGTAAATCTCACCACCACATATTGTATTGGTGCTCTTATCAATTAAATGTAAAGGTTTTAGTTATTTTCTAATCATTGCACTATGTTTGTATCTACATTTTATACAGTATCCCACCTGTTTTTTTATTTTTTCATTTTTGTTGGAACCGCTGTAGATCCAACGTTTGGTCTAACCATCAAACCAAACGACTGAATTTCTTGTCGTTCCAGTGTGGTTTCACATTGTCACCACTCTGTTCATGCACTGCATTTACTGGGTTACTGTCAGGTAATTAGACTCCAATGAGAACGCAGAGTCATTTCACATTGATTTTACAAAATCCAGGAAATGTTGCCAAGCACCTCAGTCATTAGGAGCCCTGGTGCTCCAAAACAAAAAAACAGTGTGATATCAAATTACTGTCGTCATGGAGCTGTTGTAAGCTTATTCAGAATTTACGTCCCAGCTGAATGTACATTTTATGTGCACAATAAGAAAAGACTTGTCTTGTCATCAATCCAGCAGGTGGATATACACCTCAATGTCTGATTGTGTTTAAGCGCTGCTGGCACAGTGTCGTTCGAGGTAATGTTTCAAAGTTAGTGGCAGAAAGAGTCTTCACTGCTCCCGCTGGGGCACTGGAGCAGGGCTGTCACAGAGATTCAAGGCAGAGCTGTGCCCCTGCCTGAATGAAAATACAGCATGGAAAGAATTTCCTGAAATGAAACTCAATCACATTTACCACTAAACAGCAGAATATGAGCTGAAGCAGCTCTCCGCAAAGCTTTAGGTTTGAGTGGCTTGCCTAAGCTGTTCTTAAAGATGATATTTAAAAAAAATTAGACAGGGAAAATTGTATTCCCAATCCATGAGAGGAAATATTCTGTTAATGGTCAGTAACTTTATTTCTTCCAGTTAGTCAAAATGAAAAGTTTAAGAGCTGGACTGACAGCCAAGGACGACGGAGGCTGCTTACTGAAGTTGATGTGGCAGCAGAGGCTGTAATCCACAGCTTTCCTGTGCTCACTGATCCATGACAGCCCAGCTGGTGTTGGGTTTCTATGGGAGCAGCTGGGTAAGGGTGTCCTGTAGTCTTCTTCAGTTGTCTTTGAAGGAGGATATCAAGTTCAGTCCCTCCATGAGGCCCTTTGGACCCTGCCCCAGTAGTCCCTCTGACGAGAGGTGGCCCTGCTGCTGACGTTTTAAAAGTCAACAGCCCAGCTGTGAGCAGCAGAAGACCCTGGGGGACTCTGGTGATAGGTCAGCGGAGTGCCAGAGTGAAGGAGAATGTTTAATCTTGAACCTATGTGGGAACACAGGATGTTGTCAATATGGAGGAAACGTGTCTGACTGCAATGTGGGAATAATAATAACTGAAAAAAAAATCTGATTAAAAAGCCATTTTTTTTTCTTCAGGCAGATTGTCCAAGCAGCCCATCTAATGACAGCTTCTGGCGCAGATCTCCTGCATCGCCTCCTACTTCTACCACCTCCACAGAGGAAGTGGGCAACTTCACCGAGGGCCCTGACAGTGTGCTGATTGGGCCTTGTCGTCAATATGACTGATCCAGTGTTTCTTTATCCGGGAAGGCCAGGGTAAATGGCTTTCGTGTATTTAGCCTGGCCACACAGCCAGTGGAAAATACCTCTGTAGTGGGCTTTGCTTGGCTAAGCAGGACTGTTTTATTTGGAGTGTTGTACTAAAGGATGAGCAGCTTGACTGGAGTCGGCCCAAGGACACATGCGCTAAACTCCATATGTGAGATATTTAAGCATCATTCAGTGTTTATTTACAACATTTGATCTTTCAACATGTGTCCCATTCTTAGCTTCACGCTCTGTGGAGAGTAGCTGACACACAGTACCTGGGTTCAGTGACAGCCAAGATGCACCTACAGACTCGTGCACATTCTGCAGACACCAACATGAAACAAATGCATACATTTATTTGCATTATATTTTCATATTACTGCAGGTTCCAACTCAGGATTTTGGGAGGGTCTATTCTCAGTATAATTAACCATTTAGAGTTAAAGAAAAAGATATTTTTGGAAAAGTACTTATTGGCAATGGTCAGCATTATTGTTGGGTCTGTCTGGTAAATGTAAGGCTGCAGGCAGAAACGTAGCTTACTGTGGTGAAAACATGAAGAAACATCCATCCATTTTCTATACCCGCTTTATCCTTTGCAGGGTCACGGGGGTCTGCCGGAGCCTATCCCAACTCATTACAGGTGAGAGGCGGGGGACCACCCTGGACAGGTCACCACTCTATAATGACAGGGCCACATACAGACACAACAGAGACAAACAAAGCCCAAAGCCACCTTGCTGCCATGTTTATATATATATATAGATATATATATATATATATATATATATATATATAGGGCAGCACGGTGGATTAGTGGTCAGCACTGTTGCCTCACAGCAAGAAGGTTCCTGGTTCGATTCCCGGCCCGGTGGGTCTTTCTGTGTGGAGTTTGCATGTTCTCCCCGTGCTTGCGTGGGTTTCCTCCGGGTACTCCGGCTTCCTCCCACAGTCCAAAAACATGCAGGGTAGGTTAATTGATCATCCTAAATTCTCCCTTGGTGTGCATGTGCATGTGAGTGTGATTGGTTGTTTGTATTGTATGTGGCCCTGGATAGACTGGCGACTTTTCCAGGGTGTACCCCTGCCTTTCGCCTGATATGCGTCGGGATAGGCTCCGACAGACCCCCGTGACCCGGAAACGGATAAAGCGGGTATCGATAATGGATGGATGGATATATATATATATATATATATATATATATATATATATATATATATATATATGCTAGGGTGAGTATTTTCCTGAAGTTTTTATTGGTTGTCTGACCATTCTCACTCAGGTGACGCAAAAGGAGCAGAAATCATGACACTACCACCACCATGCACCACGGAAGAAATAATGATCTTATATTGAAATACACCTTTTTTTCTTACAGATATTTCAATACTCAAATAAATCACAACTATTTTCTTTTTCACTAAAAGGGGTTTAGCTTTATTTGCCTCATTGATTAAAAGTATTCATCTTCTAGTTAAGTTTAACATCCTGACCAGTTTTCGCCAACAGGTTAATTGGTTGCTTGATGAAATTGAAAACCCAAAGTCAGGTTTTTTTGAAAATACCACACAGATCTCATCTGCATAGATTTCACTCTCTCAGTATATTGTAAGCTTTCCCTTACTTTTTCCTGCATTAAAAAAATAGCCGGGAAGTCTAAACCTGCATTACGGTACTTGTAGATGCTCATGTTTAGTGTGTTGTATTCCAGCACTTAAGCATCCAGCTTCTAAGGTCCTTTTTTAAATTCTTTTTTTTGTTGCCTTTTTGCAGGCTTCAGCAGCGGTTTGAGAATGGATGAAAGTGGGTGAATAAAATGAAGAAGTCAGCACCAAGATTACTTAAATAAGAAATGTATCTACTGAGAACAAGGAAAGCCTGCAAACAGTCTCCTACCACTGGAAAACCAAAGAATCCTCAAGCCCTGTCTTTGAGCAGTGATTAAGGTGGAGCAGAGTGAACGGCTGAGGTGGTTGAAATAGGAGCCCAAATGATTTTGTGACTATTCTGAATCCAGAAAAAACATGTCTGCTTCTCCTTCTGAGGGTGGCCACCACAAACAAAAGGTTAGCACAGGACCTTCCCACAGAAGTTAGGCTGGAGTTTTTTTGTATTCATTGTAACTAGCAGGAGTTTTGGGGAGCAGATGGATGAGGGGATGCGGTTGGGAGGGGTGGAAATGTCTTCTTGCATTCACACTGAAATATTGGCAAAGACAGAATCTAAATAAAGAGGTATAAGACTTGGTAAATCGCTGACATTTAAATGTTATATTTAAAAAAAATTCTCACCACAAACATTGGGAGGTCTGTTTGAACTTTTACCATATGGAGCTCCACACAACACATTCGTAAGGATGGCACTTCTAATGAGCAATCAAGACAATATTTTTAAACTTAAAAAAAAAAAAACATTTTTATTTCCCCCTTGCAAATGTTGTTGCATCTCTGCAACATTGCAGATGAGGGAAAACTCAGTGGTTATTAGGTTTGAATAATCCTTCAAACCCCCTTGTGTAGCGTTTACATCAACCACAAAGAGCAACGTCAAAAAGGTTACAAAAAGGCTACAAAGGTTATAGCTGAAGTATTTCTGGGTTCTATCCTCTTTAAACATTGTTCTGTTTTTGAATTTAAGTAATGCAGGATTTAGTGGTTGGATCCAATCAAAATAAGAATGCATACTGTGAAAGAAATTATCATTTTCTGTGTTTATTTATAAAGTTGTTCGACTACCTACCTAATCTGAGCCGTTCAGATTGGCAGGAAACTATGGCATCACAGACCCAGAGCAGAATTTATCTACCCAGCTTCCAAGTCTTTACATCCACCAATAACTTAATATCATTTTGCATTTGCTATACCTCTGAATTGGGTAATACCACATGTTGCAATGCAATTTAAAAGACAGACCAGTTGCTTGGAATAGAGTTGTAAAGATATAGTTGAAAAGGTGAGTCTTATGTATTTCTGTGATATTTTGACAAAAACAGGTCACAGACATCTCAGTAAGTCCCCAGGAAACTGCATCAACCTTTAAAAAAGTAATCAAACTAAAAAAGGGCATAATATGACTCCTTCAAGTCACATAATGACATGTAATGTCTCCTTTATTTATTATTATTTTGTTTTGCCTCAGCATATCACAATGTACTGTAGTTCTAACCTCCTCTTTTACTTCAGGTGGAAATTGGATACACTTTGAATATTTTTCAGTGTCGAACTGATCAGGAAATCAACATTTTCTTCTCAGGTATTACAGTACAAGAAGAAAGTAATTCAAGTGCTGTACCTTATATATGCCCATGTTGGCCATAACTGACAAAACAAGCCAGGTATTGAGAGAGTGTCGAGCCAGGGGTGTTCTCCTCTTCTTTTGTCCAGATTTGTCCTGTGAGGCCACATGATTTCTTTTCATACCATGGTGCCATTTTCCTGCTTAAGCTGGCACACTGAGTGGCAGCCACTTCAAAGTCTTCTGTTCATTCTTTAATAGCCACAAGCAATTAAAGTGTCGTTTGAAATTATAACATGTGCACTGCTCTCCCTGGACTGTAAAATAAAATGAGATAAAATAAAGGTTGCACAGAAAAACATGGTTTCCTGCTTTCCAGCCTCATTACTAGCATAAAGGCAGAGACTTTGTGCAGCGAGTATGTAATTACACTGCAGCCGGGCCGCCCATCAGGATCCTACTATGTACCACCTTGCCTATAATTTCCTGACTCTGTTCTCCTACGATTTGTCAGCCAGTAAATTTGACACACATTAACCAGTGAGTAGAAAACTGAGTCAGAGAGTTTAGTTCCCGTTGAAATAACTTTAAATTTAAGTGGTCATTTCTTATATTTTGTCCCGTTATTTTCAATTGCCCCATATGAGGACAAACTGCTTCCAAGACTCATACTGTACTTTTTTCTGTGAACGTTTGAAAGGCTAAATACTTTCCAAGGCACACCAGCCTCGCACAAATCCAAACACTTCATTTTTCTGGCTCCATGTAGTGTGGGACAGAGTGATGATTCATTTGTCTGTAATAGACTTAATGTCTGGCAAAAAGGTAAAAAGCTGTTTGTTTAGTTTAGTCTTTTTGAAAAAGCAAAAATTAGCACGTGTACTCACTACTTAATGTGTATTTATTATTATGAAGTCGCTTATGATGATGGTAAATTATTACCATAACTTAACTTGTTTGCTGCATTTTAACATACTGTATAATGTTTTGCAGATCCTCTATTAAATGAATAATCACAGAGTGACCAGAAAAACAGTTGGGCACACCTGGTAAATATGTCTGTTACTGTGAGTTTTAATAAATAAATTTACCTCCAATAAAAAAAGAAAAGTTTAAAACACAAAAGAAAAAATAGGATTGGAAAAACATGAAAATGTTCATGTTTAAGTTCAAAGACTTTATTGTCATTGTACAATTGACTACAACAACGAAATTGCAGGTGCCATTCTGAGGGTGCATTGTTATAAAGAATAGAATGATGTGTTTGTGTGTGTGTGTGTGTGTGTGTGTGTGTGTGTGTGTGTGTGTGTGTGTGTGTGTGTGTGTGTGTGTGTGTGTGTGTGTGTGTGTGTGTGTGTGTGTGTGTGTGTGTGTGTGTCGGGCCATGGGAAGAAGCCGTTTGACCTGCTTCTCAGACTCCTGTATCTTCTCCTGAGGTCAGCAGGTTGAACAGGTGGTGACCTGGATAGTGGTGGTCTTCTGGGATTTTTGCTGCTCCGGTGAGGCAGGTGCTGGCGATTGTATTCAGGGTGGTCAGAAAAGGGTAAAAGTTTGAAGCTGAAATTTGTTCCAACAATCAGCAGCCATCGTCTCCTCTGACCATTTTTCACAAATAAAAATAAGGCTTTAAGACAGCATAACATCACCAGTCATCACCAAATCCTTTTTTTCCTGTGACTTTTTTCCCTTTTGTTTGCACATATATTACTGATTAATACCATGTTTGGTAGAACCCAAGAGCCATATATATGCATTTTAATCTTACAACCGAGTGTTGTTTTTTTATGTGTGCACAGGTGTGTGTGAATGAGTGTCTTACCTGTTGTTTTAGAATCAAAGTAGATGTAGGACAACCAGGTATTTACAAGCAAAAAGATAACAGAGAAAAAGGGGAGGAGCATTCGATTTACCATTGTTTTATTTTGGTTTGTGATGTGTGTAGTGTGTTTAGGATGCATGTTAGACGTTTGGCTTTTAATTGAGGCAGATAGTTTTTCAATTGTCTCCAGAAGGCAGAGTGAGGGTGACAGTGGGATGAAGAGTCTCCAGAAGACAGAGTGAGGGTGACAGTGGGATGAAGAGTCTCCAGAAGACAGAGTGAGGGTGACAGTCGGATCTGTCAATCCGGAATCCAGAGAGAGAGCATCAATGATGCTGTGCCAGAAGGTTTTGACTGGTTCACAGTTCCAGATAGCAGCAAGTAGGTGTCTGTTAAATTTCGTGTACCCTGTTTGTGTCTTTAAATCCCATTTTAAACATTTTTCCCCAGTAAAGTGAACTCTGTAAATTACTTTGTATTGTACAAGTTGTAAATTTGCATCAGAGGTAGACATAAATACATTTTTACAAATTTGGGGCCAGAAGTCAGGATTGGAGGTAATCTCTGAATCTTGTTCCTATTTAGTTGATGGGACAGATACTGTTGGGTTGTTTATCGCAATTAACTTATACATTTTGGCTAAATTGTTTGTTAATTTTGAAATCAGCGATATCAAGATTGAGGTTGGGTGTTTTGCTATTTATTTTTGCCTGAACAGATGATTTAATCTGAAGATAATCCAGAAATTGATTTCCTCCAATGTCTTCTGTACAAGGTGAGATAAAAGAACCAGAGTGTTGGAAAATGTCAGTTAACAACAGCAGAAGGCCCGTAACACTTTCTGATGATTGCAAGAAATGCAAACTAACACCCCTTTTTGACTGTGAAGACCTTCTGAGAGATTTTGAAAACTCCTTGAAAAGTCCTACTTTGCTGCCACACCTGAACAAATATGACTGTCGCACAGGAATCAGCAGATGACAACCTTTCCTGCATCTACAAAATTCCGTATTACACATTTAGAAGTAAACCGTCTTGACTAATTAAATTAAACTAAAGCTGTTCAGCATGTCGGTGGAGAAATCATGGTTTGGACTTATGTTGCAGCCACTGAAATTGGGAACCTTTCTCTGGTAAGGAAGACTGGATTCTTCCAGATTCAGGAAACAAACATTGCCGAAAGGCCTCTTATTCTTTTCTTCTCCTTGTCTGAAAGAGTAAAGTCGTGCAACCTTTAGACTTTACCTTACCCTTTATTTGCTTAATAAGTCACAGTGGCAGAAACTTTGACTAAACTGCTGCACACCACAGCAAATTAAATATTGATGACTGTTCTTCTTTAGGCAGAAAAAATAATAAAAACGGGTCTTGGAAAATTAAATTAGGCTTTCGGAGTTTTAGAGGCGTTAGCCTTGCCAACCTCAATATAATAACTGTAAAACTATTACAACCTGAGAAGTGTTTGTACTGGCGTTTTGTCAGAGCAGGGGTCATAAAACAGTGCCATTTAAGACAAGCTGCCATGTGTCTATATTTCATTTGTAATTCTGTGACACAGACCAGCACCATCCCTTCACAGTCCTCCAACTACACCAATGAGACACGTTTAAGAAAGGTATGAACTGATCTTTTTTTTTTTAATCTCAGTTTTGTAGCAGTTGCCAGGAAGTTTGAAGAAATCTTTAGTAGCTCTCTCTTATTGCTTCTCCACCAGTAAGACATTTCTGGCCGGTGTCCAGCACCTCTACCACCATCTGTATGGCATCACATATTCTGAGTGCATGTCAGTGTTTTAAGGAATTTATTTCACTGGTTTCTCCATAAAACCACAAGTTTTAATCTAAAAAAGGGGCATGTATGTAGATTACAGGAGGATTGCCAGATTGACTGTGGACATGTCCACCGGGAGACGCTTTGGTCAGCGTGTGCAGACATTTCTGAGCTTCATACTGACACACAACAAAAAACAACACTGGTGTTTTATATAACAGTCACCGGAGTTCAGAGTCAATCCATTGTGCAGATTTTTTTGGGGGGGAGGGTTGGTTGCTCTTGGTATAGTATTTTACTTCCTGTTGTGCTATGGAGGGAGCTACGGAAGTTCGGCTCTCTGTTGGGAAATTATTTTTTACCTCACTTCTGCTTGTGGAAGGATAACTTACCCAGCCCAAAACTGGTCGGCAGCTGGGAAGTGTGCCAGAATCATTAAAAGTAAAGAAATGAGAAGAACTTAATCCCTATTGCAAACAGCCTAAAGCCAGGGAGAGATTAAAAATTGCTTCAGAAAAATAACATTTCAGGAGGTGGACAATAATTCCATTTACTCCTGGAGATATTTCTGTTTGTGCATGTGAGATTCATTCTTGGGGCAGGAATGAAAGGCGATGCTTTTGCTTTAGTGTGGTTAATTTTACGCAGTAGCTGTGTTGGAAGAACTATCTCCAGCCAGAATTTTTTTTTTTTGTGGTTAGTAATGATAGACCACTTTTTCCCCAAAGTTTGTATACTCCAGACAAGTAAAAACACTATCGGCAATACTGTGATGAAAGATTACACAAAAATCATTCATTCTAATGGAAAATGTCATTAAATAACGTACTAAGCACAACGTAAAATAAATAAATAAAGTTAGGATGCACCTTATAATAAATATAATATACATAACCATATCTTATTCACAAGGGAACATAGAAAAATTCTCAAATGTTTAGTAAGTAAATACATTTACTCTCTTAAAGGATGCAAAAAGGTAATTTCAAATTAGATGGCAGAGCATATCTAAACAAAGTTTGCAATTAATGATGTTTACCACTGAGGAGCATCCCCTCTTCTTTAACAAGACTCCATACACATCTGGGATATGACATTTGGGGAGGAATGTTGAAACATTCCTGTCTGATAAAGGATTTGAGCTACATTACAGTCCAGAGTCATCTTTGCTGTATATTTTTGTTTAATGATGCATTTGCATGTTTTCAGTTGTTGGAAAGTCTAGAGAGCAGCAGAACACTTCAGCGTCCACTCTTCTACCTCCAGCATTATCTTACTGATAGATGAAAAGGAGGCATCGATAGGTCCTTTCTAGATGTACAAGCCTGCCCGTTCCACGGGCACTAATTCACCCACATACTGTAATAAATGTGGGTTTTTGAACTGAACACTTTTAACAAACCTTCTCCTCCTCTTTAACTCAGAGGATGTGGCAGCCATTGTATCCTAAAGGAACTTTATTGATTGATTTGTGTGACCACATGATAGTTTTGCACATCACTTCAGGCCATTAATATTTATTTTCAGTCTTGTCCCCACAGAGATTTGTCCTGATTATCTGAATATTGAGATCATATCTTGTACTGTCGATGTTCAAAACATTACGCTTTCAAAATTTGTAAATGCAGACTTTAGCAGATTGGTGAACCTCTGCACATCTGTACTTCTTAGACACGGATGTCACTGACCTCTTGCCATTGAACTTGTTAGTTTCAAGATGCTCCTCCAGGTGTTTCCTTTTAGTAGCACTTCCTTTTCCAATCGTTGTTGTCTAGAAACCAATTCTTTTGACATTTGCTGCAGCCATCAAATTTTAAATGGTCAAATGTCTCCCTTTTTCTATTTTTTTCCTGTCTTCTATTGCAAATAAATAGTGTATTATGAGATGTGCAAATTATAACTTTATGTTTTTAAGTACATTTTACACCTGACTTTTTTGAAGTTGGAGTTGTACATTTAGAATTTAGTATTTAAATTTGACCTTTTAATTGCAGCAATAAACAAAAACTTTAAAATAGTCTTTAGGTGTGCATCATCAAGATAAACACAACTACATTTGTTTCATGTCCCATGTTTTTGTATCCATGAAAGCAGTGTTACTTCAACATTTAACAAATACACCTTAATGCAGATGCCACGTACTGGTTTCTAAAATGTTCCATATTTAGCACAGATTTAACACAGTATCACATTTAATCCAACCCAACAGATTTGTGTAAATGAAAACAGATTGCACTGATCTGTATAACATTTAAATCAAAAGCATGTTTCACGCCAAAAACAAGTTTAAAAAAAGAGTCATGTTCATCACTGTTCCACATCACCTCTGCTTTTAACCCTTTTTTTGTGTGCATTTGAGACTAATTACTGTTTTGAAAGATAAATGTTTACAGATTCCTGCTTCCTGTAGGGCTTCAGCTAGACAACAGTTTGGGACCTCCATGGTTAGCCGCAATTTTTCAATGGGTGACAGATGTGGACTCCAGGCAGGTCATTTTCATAGAGTCTTTGACCATAAGGAGTCACAATTTGTAATGTGTTGCGGTTATTTATTGCATTGATTGAATGAAAAGAGTTCCACATGTAGAAGTTGCCCATGCCGTGTTCAGTAATGCGCCCCGTACATAAACATATACTTGTTCATGCTTGCACATAAACTGTCTTTGTTCTCATTACCATACACAATGTGGTGTCCACAGTGCACAAACAGCCCCTCTAGATATAAGACTAATATTCTGAAATCTAGTCAGAATGGTCTTATTTCAAGGACAAACTTTGTATGAGAAATTTTCCGGGATAGAATTCTTAAGCCCTTTTTTTATTTGGTCATTTTCTTGAAATAAGCCGTATTTACTTTCTTAAAAATTAGTTTTTTTTACGTTAGTTTTGGATCCAGAGAATCCATCCGTCCATTTTCTATACCCACTTTATCCTTTGCAGGGTCTCAGGGGTCTGCTGGAGCCTACAACCTGTCCAGGGTGTACCTGGACAGGTTGCCAGTCTATCCCAGGGCCACATACAAAGACAAACAACCATGCACGCTCACATTCACACCTACAGGCAGTTTAGAATTATCTAGCATGCATGTGTTTGGACTGTGGGAGGAAGCCGGAGTACCTGGAGGGAAGCACAGGGAGAACATACAAACTCCACACCGTAAGACCCCCACCGGCCCGAGGAATCCAACCAGAAACCTTCTTGCTGTGAGGTAATAGTTAACCACTAAGCCGATCCAGATCATGCATTGTACAGTATACTTCCTTTGCATATGAGGTTTTAACTTGCTGTGGTTGCTGCAGTGAAGAGCTTTGTTCCCTAACAACCGTTTTCAGAAGTTCTTCTGAGTAGGTTGCAGCGACTTCAACTAAAGACTCATGTCTGTCCTAAATACAGTTCCACATGATAATTATTTCTATTCAATAGAGCTTTCATGTTTCTCTCCATGTTCTCAAAGTTCCATGGATTCTTTAATAACATCAAATAAACAATTAAATCTCATAAGTCTTTTTTTTAGGTTATTAAACATTTCAAAGACCATTGAACTGTTTACTTCTGCTGGGGCGTGTTTGAATATACAATGCATGGAAAATATTTAATAAAATTGTTAAAGACCAATGAAACAAGTTGGGGTTGTACAGTCTGCATGTGAAATTTTGTTGTCGTACCTCAGAGTATTTACGTACGCTGAAGAATAGTGCTCATTATTATATTAGTGTTGTGTAAAAAAAATGATTCCAGTGGTCAAATACAACTTAATTTTCAGTGAAGTGCAACACTGCCCCCTGGTGTCTACCTGTTGTATACCATCCACCAGCTCCTATAGGTTCACATTCATAATCGTAAATCGGGTAATTTTAGACATATTACAATAAACCTCACGCCTACGTACCGTGAAACCTTCTAATACAATTTAAACTGCGTTGCAATAGCAACGGAGTGTCACTAGATGGAGAGATTGTAGTTTTGCTGAACAGATGCGGAATCTGTTGCCATGGTGACGACGCTGCTCACCGCACAACGTTGGAACGTAAACTAACGATTCCTTGCACCGCTCGAGCCGTTTAAGGTAGGTAAAAACTTTGATTTTCCGCATATTTTGCGTTATTTTACTTCAATTTTGAATTCTAATCGATCATATTAACCTATCGAAATAATAATGATTAGTAAATGACACTTAGAGCCAGTAATTGTTGAGCCGTATTTATTTATTTTGCACTCGTTTCCCATGATGCACCGCTTTATTTTGTCTAGTCGCTCAGGGAGATGATCGCGAACTGACACAGCCGACCGAGGCCAGCCTCTGACAACATCACCGACATGCCCAGCGAGGTGGAAGGAGCCTAGCCGGTGCTGCTGGTCTGTGTGTCGACCATTTACAACGTTTTCCAAGCTGTTCCACTTCTGTTTGTGCTGTAACTGTTAAGGTAAGCGTTCACGACTGACATTAACTGACGTTAACGTCCCGTTTCGGCATCTTTAGCTATCCGGCTAAGCTACAGAAATAAAAGCGTACGCAATCCACGTGTATGGGCTGGTATTTTAATGCAGTGACATAAAAAATGTATGCTTATTATTAAATACGTGGTTAAAAGCCCTCTTTTAATTGTATTTTCATTGTCGGCAGCAGCGCTTGTTTGCGGTTGCTGAACCTGGACAGCAGCAATATACAATATTGACTGCAAGGACAGTCTTTGTGATGACCCAAGAAATGCAGTGATGGCATCCTGCGTTAGACAGTCTCACAACGGGCATCTCAAAGGCACCGGTCGCCAGACACCCCGAATGTATGGTTTGATAACGTCAAAGAAGGTCACGTCCCGCGTGTGTCTACGGGAAGGTTTGTGTGGAGTGATGCTGCTCTGGCAGCTGCCGTCGCAAACAGCAGCCGTCTCTTTTTGGGGTGCTGTCCGCAATGCAGGTGCTGAAACTCCAAGTGTGGTGCGAATTAGCAAGAGTCCCTCCCTAACACCCATGATTGTGTCCTCGTCTTTTTCTGGATTAGGAGGGTAACTTCTTCATAGTGTTTCATGCTGCTGCAGTTCATTGATTATTTATATTTCGTGTCTGTGGAAACACAAGTTGGTGTATTGGAGAAAGGCAGTAATTAAGCACATATCTGATACGGCATTAGATGAGCTTTCCTCCTTGCTCCTTTTACTTGTTCTGTCACTTTCACCTCCATGCTTTATTACAAGCTCTGATGTATTGCAGTTGGCTGTGGGCATGTCTTTGCAAGAGGAAAAGCTTTCTGAGCTATTCTAGGAAAGAGCTGGGATGAGAGATATGCTTGCAGGGCAGGGTTTACCGGAAGGACTCCACATTGCTCATCAATAATAGATTATCTCCTCAGCCTTTATGATACACCACTGGCTGCATGTGTTGTGACCAGCTTGTATTTTGGTACTGGAAGACTTTTCCTTTTTCTATGTAAGTCATGACACAAATACTCTGGTGACTGCCAAAGCCAAGGAGAGTGTCCTTTTAGGTGTCATTAAATGTATTATTCATGTTGCTGGCGATGTAAGAGTGAGAAGATCTGGCTATTTTTTGGAAACAAATTTATGAATGCGGAGAGAGCTTCCTCTCTGCCAAGGAATTATGTTTTATGGGGATCAGTGTGCTGTGAACCATTATCCAGATACTGCTGTGTGACAGAGGGGGATGTTGGACTGAGTGATTGTTTTTCCTTTTTTTCTGAGGCTAAATAGACTAGGATATCCCACAAAGAGAGGGGGGTGGTGAGAGGCAGGGAAGGAAGAAGCTTTCTTTAAGACAGACTTGCCACACCCAGTGTCATCCTGGTTTGCATTCATGTACTAAAATATGATATTTATTTTTGGTTGCCAATCTTATGAAGAACACTGAATTTGTTCATTAAGTGGCTGAGAGAAATTTCATTTAAAGATTAAAGAGGTCAAATGCTTGTTGTCCAAACACCCACACTTTGTTAAGACATCAACATCAATTAAGTAATGATTTGTTGTTAATGGCAGCAAGCACTTGTACACAAATCAGCCACAGTGTTAGGCAAGGCAAGTTTATAGCACATTTCATGTACAAGGCAATTCAAAGTGTTTTACATAATGATAGTTAAAAATGCATTAAAAACATGCAAAAGTTGCAAACCATATGCTGTTGTATTGGTTCACCATGTGGGATCTTAAGAGTTCAGAGACTGTGTTGGTCTTTTTGAACTATTCCTGAGCAGCTTTTCCAGTGTGTTGGGATAGGTTGTTGTGCTGGTGGAGGATGCTGTTACTGAGGACTGCTATAAGGATGAGGGTGTGGTGCATTGTCAAAAACAATGTTAGATGGATGGTACATGTAAAAGCAACATCCACATGAATGCCAGGTCTCAAGAGTTACAACATAACATTGTATGATGATATTTATCAGATTAGCTGCTTCATTTGTTAGTGGTTTTAACATTCTGACTAATTGCTTTTGGTTGCGGAGCCTTCTTCTGCTACAATCTCACTTTGACATGGATCCACTTTGCATAATATCACCCTCGTGCTAATAAATAGTCTCATTAATAATGAAATGACACATGATTGAAGACCTTTCAATCACAAAGCGTTTAACAATGTACACATGCAGCACAACAAAAATGTATGGAAAAGCCTCACCTTAAATCCCATTACGATCATTTGTACTGAAACACAAGACAATTCCTACACCATACACCTAACATCATATAAAACAAGTATGCAGCATGTCCCAGAGAAATGTAACGAGAGATCAACTTCTGCATGCTAAAAACATTGGCTTTTTATTGTTTAGATATAAAACCTCACTGACTGGAACTGACTGCATCAAAACATCACTGAGCCAGCAATGAAAAAAATCAAACAATTTCACTTCCTGCAGCCTAACTCTAAATTCACATTTTGATCAGGTGTTTCACTATCATAAATAATACTCCAGTGCAAAACTCAGTATTATTTATGTTGTGTCAAAAACCATGTTGATTTTTATATCTCTTATCCCAGGTCTTTCCCAGAATAGCTCAGAAAGCTTTACCACTTGCACAGTCAAATCAAAATCCAAGGCTTTTCTGTTATCAGCAGGAGGGCACAAAAGCACTGTATACCATTTTGCGGAAACGAGTGTTCTTTTTCTTAATTCTGACAGGATAATGCCTGAAGTGATGTGGTTTCATGACCTTTCTTTGGTTTTGAAGAGTCAGTGGAGGTGCCAATCTGGTAAAGGAGGTGCCAAGATATCATCTTGCACAGGGACACAAAGCTTGAATAACTAAAGAGGATAACCGATACAAACAAACCTGAACAAAGTACATGTGTTAACATGTTTATGTATATAAAATGTAACAAGTATTATAGAGGGGTATCTTAAAAACCTCAACAGTATTTTGTGCCAAAATGGACAATTTTAAAGTCTATCTTAAGATTCCTCTCCAAAAACCTTTGCTAAAACATTAGTTACACAATATGAAAATCAATGTTGGTTCCATAAATGTCGAGATGTTAAAGTTATGATTTTAGAGGAATAGAAACAATATATCAGATATTTATAATGAGACATTTTGCCATTTTGAATTTAATACATCACAAAAGAGTTGGAACAGGGGGAATAAAGAGCTGGAAACTTAATTGGAGACTAACTGGAGACTAATTGTCATCAGGACACTAACAGAATGGGTATAAAAGAGCATTTCAGAGAGTCAGAGCCTCTACACGTAAAGATTGACATAGGTTCACCAATCTGCAACAAATTGCATTAAAACAAATTGTGAACTGTTTCAGGAAAATGTTCCTCTTAGTAAAATTGTGAAGATCTCACCATCTGTATGATCAAAACATTCAGAGAATCAGCAGGAATCTGTGTGCAAGGGACAAGACTGAAGGTCAAAACTAGATGTTTGTGGTCTTGGACTCGTGCCCTCAGGTGGTTCTGCTTTAAAAACAGGTGTGATTCCCTACTAGAAGTCACTGCATGGGCCCAGGAGCACTTCCTCAGATCTCTGTCTGTGAACAGTTCCCTGTGTAATCCACAAATGCAGTTCGTGGCTCCGTCATGCAAAGACGAATGTGAACACAATCCAGTAATGCTGCCGTCATCTCCGGGCCAAAGCTCTATTAAAATGGTCTGAGATAAAGTAGACTGCTATTCTGTGGTCAGAAGAATCAAAATAAGAAATTCTGTTCAGAAAGCATCAACGACATGTTCTGCATACACTATCCTGTTGTTATTAGCACTTAGTTCTTAAGCCTGCATCTCTGTTGGCTTGGGCTCGCACCAGTGTCTGTGACACGGACAGCTTAGACATCTGGAAAGGCACCATCAATGCTGAAAGGCACAGTAATAGATAAAGGTTTAAGGCAACAAGCTCTCATCTGGACAACGTGTCTATCAGGGAAGGCCTCGCATATTTCCGCTAAACCCAGTACTGTATCCATCACAACAGCATGGCTTCGTAGGAGGAAAATCTGAGTGCTGAGCTGGCCTGCTTGCAATCCAGACCTTTCACCTATAGAAAACATTTGGAGCATCATGAAACAAAACAATCTGGCAATGAAGACCCAGGACTGTTGAGCAGCTGCATCAGACAATGATGGGACAACATTCCTCTCCTAAAACTCCAGCAGCTGGTCTCCTCACTTCCCAGATGTTTACAGACAATTGTTAAAAGAAGAGGAAGTGCTACACAATGGTAAACATCACCGTGTTCCAACTTTTTGAGATGAGTTGCTGCCATCATATTCAAAATGATACGAGCCCCGGGAGTTATTTCAGCTCGCCTGCTTATTTACCCCTCTGAATGGTTCGTTCCAATTACTCCATTCATTTTCTGACCTATTTAAAGAGCAGCTGTTAAAGAGAGTGTTCTTAGATCCCTTCGGAAATCTCAGCTACTAAGCTCAATCCCATCTCCACCCCGGCTTCCACCTGTGGGCTCCGATTCAAGGGAGGGGCATAGTCCTAAACCCGTGTATTTATGTGAAAACCCAATAAACAATGCTTGAATGGCGCCTAAACGCATAAGCCAAGTATGTGTTACAAATAAAGTGTTTCAAACTTACTACGTGACGTTGTCTGACTCAAAATGAGCTAATATATTCCATGAAACTGAAAATGATCTCTGTTTCAACATCTTATATATTGTTTATGGTCTATTGGGAATAAAATATGGGGTTATGAGATTTATAAAACATTGCATTTTATTTTCCTTCTACACAACATCACAAGTTTTTGGAGTTGGAGTTTTTAAATCACGATTAATTGAATTACTTTCATAGTTAACTTGCAATTAATTGCACAAATATATTTTATTTTAACATTGTTTACCTTAATATATTTTTCAAATTGCAGGTACACATGAGCAGTGTGATTCCAATCTTGCTTTAAGCAAATGGTTGT
>CM026202.1:30120159-30125159 GCA_014839995.1 Xenentodon cancila | reverse complement strand
AGACAAGCACAAAAAACTACAAGAACAATGGACCACAATTATGTTTATGGGATATTGTTAATAAATGAGGGTTGAGGTGAAGAAGAGACAGAGAAGCAAAGAGAAACAGAGAAGGTGAAAGGGCACCACTTCAGTGGATCATGTGGTGCCCCCCTGCAGCATAGGCCTATAACAGCATATCTACACCCGAAAGCTGTTTAAGATTGAGCTGCTCTAATCTGGTCCTGTAGCTGCAGCTTTGACTACTGGCCCTGACACATTAAGGTACTAAATGTACACTAACTATATGCTTTATTAAACAGAAATGTTTTAAGTTCAGTTTTAAAGGTGGAGGTGGTATCAGCCTCCTTCACCCAAACTGGAAGTTGGTTCCAGAGTGATGGTTCCTGATAACAGAAAGCCGTCCTCCAAATCTACATCTGGATCTTCTAGGAACTACGAGTAAACCTGCACCCTGAGAATGGAGAGCTCTATTAGGAACGTACGGTACTATCAGGTCTTGCAATATCGCGACGCTAGGCCATTTTGGACTTTATATGCCAGTAATAACATTTTGAATTGGATTCTAAATTTTACGGGGAGCCAATGGAGGGAAGCTAAAACTGGAGAGACGTGGTCTCTCTTGTTGATTCCTGTCAGCACTCGCTCTGCTGCATTTTGGATCAGCTGGAGGCTGTTCAGAGAATTACTTGGACATCCAGCCAACAACACGTTACAGTAATCTAGTCTAGAAGATACGAACGCATGAATTAGTTTTTCGGCATCACTCTGCGAGAGGATGCTCCTAATCTTTGCGATATTACGGAGGTGGAAAAACGCAGTTTTACAAACCTGATTAATATGCTGTTTAAATGACAAATCCTGATCGAGTATAACGGCAAGGTTTCACACAGTTTTACTGGAGGCCATCGCAAGACCATCTAATCCCTTCCTAAGCTGTTTGGGACGACAAACAACAACTTCTGTTTTATCAGAATTTAGTAGCAAAAAATTTCTGGACATCCAGTCTTTGATGTCCTTAATACACATCTGATGTTTGTCTAATGGTTCTGTTTCATCTGGCTTCATAGACAGATACAGCTGCGTATCATCATCATAACAATGAAAATTAATGCCGTGGTTCCGGATAATACTTCCCAAGGGCTGCATTTATAAACTGAACAGGATTGGCCCTGGCACTGAACCCTGCGGGACACCATAGCAGACCCTCGTCTGTACGGAAGAAATGCATCCCCTAGCTGGGATTTGAAAAGCATCCAGCAGCTTGGATACGTGACTAAAGTACTGCTCTTGGATAAATGTCTGTTTTTCTTCTTCCGTCCAACAGGGAGGACCCCTGGCAGGTTGCAAAAATGGTGAAAACCTACATGCAGCAGCACAACCTACCTCAGAGAGAAGTGGTGGAGTCCACGGGACTAAACCAGTCCCACCTCTCCCAGCACCTTAACAAAGGTACACCCATGAAGAACCAAAAGCGAGCTGCTCTGTACAGCTGGTACGTCAAGAAGCAGTACGAGATCAGCCAACGTGAGTACACGAGCCACCATGGAGCACCAAGCTGATCTTCTCGCAAATACTGATGTAATGTCCTTTCCCTCAGAGGCTGAGATGTAGATATGCTCTACAGAAATGTGCCATCTAATTCCAGAATTTACCAATGCCAAACATGGCCTTACACCTCTGGAGGAGCAAGCTGACGATGCCAAGAAAGGACGCAGGAACAGGTTCAAATGGGGTCCAGCATCCCTGCAGATCCTCTTCCAGGCCTACGAGCGACAGAAGAACCCCAGCAAGGAGGAAAGAGAGGGGCTGGTGGAGGAGTGCAACAGGTGAGACTGGACTTTTAAAAAATTTTTTATCTAATTTTGCAGAGTTGTTTCAGTGGGCTCTTCCTTTACCAGGGCAGAGTGTCTTCAGCGGGGGTGTCTCCCTCCCAGCTTGCTGGACTGGGTTCAAATCTGGTCACTGAAGTCCGAGTGTACAACTGGTTTGCCAACCGCCGTAAAGAGGAAGCCTTCCGCCACAAGCTGGCCCTCGACACACCTTTCACCAACCAGTTGGTGTCCTCCTCTAATCCCACCCTTCCACCGAGTCCTGAGCCTGGTAAACCTTTAAAGGTTTAAAACTAAACAGAAGTGTCTGTACAGGGAAATATGTATACTGTATACTGATTCTGGCAATGTATGTGGATAATCTACGCACCTCGTCTTTGCTCTGGGACCTGACTCTTGTTATCTCACAGGTGTGAAATACAGCCAGCAAATCTCCTGTGACACTGTGATCTCAGCTAGAGGCAGCGGAGGGGAAAGAGTGGGGCGTGTCATGGCCAGTCCAGTCCAACTGGAGCCCAGTCACACACTCCTTGAGACCCATAACCCCAAGCTGGTGAGAGTATCTGATTATTAATTCATTCCTTATAGCGACATTGCCATCAAAATCGTGATCATTGGTTGCAGGTGTCCAGCAGTGGCCCGCTGCCTCCAGTAAGCACTCTGACCTCCCTGCACAGTCTGTCTGCCACCCCTGCATCTTCTCAGAGCCTCATCATGGCCTCAATGCCCAGTGTCATGAGCCTGGGGGAGTCCTCTCTTCTTATTGGTAAAAAACTGGTTCTCAGTTCTTTTTTTATTGTTGGAATAAGGAAAATTCCTGACAAGTGATGTCTGCTCCTGACGCTTCACAGGTTTGGCTTCCACACAGCCACAGAGCGTGCCCGTCATTAACAACATGGGAACCGGCTTTACAACTCTGCAGCCAATCTCATTCCAGCAGCAGCTTCACGCCTCCCACCAGCAGCCAATATCACAGCAGCTTCAGAGTCACATGGCTGCCAGTCCGTTCATGGCAACCATGGCGCAGCTGCCATGTCACAGTGAGGCCACAGCAGCACCGTAGAATCAGGTGAACATCTTACGTGGAGCAAAGATTCACTCACATGTTCTTCTTTACAGTGTACAACAAGTCGGAGTCCCCACAGTATCACTCATCCAGTTTGCTGTCTCAAGCCATGGTCATCGCCGACAGCAGCCTGGGGACGCTGACCAGCCTGGCTGCGGTCAGACAGGTACTGCCTCTGGGGGGTTTGTTGGTCTGTTAGAGCCCCAATCCTTACTGTTTGTTTTTTCAATCCTGTCCATGAATCTTGTTTTTGAGTAGATTCTCACAGCTGATCCTGAGGAACAGACAGACCCACCTTTACAGGAAGATGCTTTACACCTGCAGCCACACACACCTGTGCCAGGTACAGTACACCTCTGTTCAACATTGAACGTGGCGTTTAACTCACAATATGTTAAAGTGACACTTTGTTTTTCTGTGATTATGATAAAACAATCCAAATATTTTGGACTTTGTATGAATTTAATTGCTTAGAATTAAAGGCAAGTTTATTTGTATAGCACAATTCAACATTAAGTGATTCAAAGTGCTTTACAGAGACATTAAAACATCATATAAATAAAATGCATGATTTAAAATATCGAAAGAAAGAAAGAAAGAAAGAAGAAGAAAGAAAGAAGAAAGAAAGAAGAAAGAAATCAGTGGTTAAAAGGTAAAACAGCTTAAAACAGCTTAAAAGTAAAACAGTGTGGATTTGGAGTTTTATTAAAATGCAGCTGAGAACTGGTTTGTCTTCAACCTGGATTTGAATAAACTGAGTGTTTCAGCTGATCTGAGATTTTCTGGGAGTTTGTTCCAAACATGTGGAGCAGAAAAGCTGAAGGAAGCTTCTCCATGTCTGGTTCTGACTCTGGGAACTGATACAAAACCAGATCCAGATCACCTGAGGGGTCTAGAAGGTTCACTGGGTCAGGAGGTCACTGATGGATTTTGGTCCTGGACCATTCAGAACTTTATGGACCAGCATCAGAACTTTGAAGTCTGTCCCTCGACTGACAGGCCCTGTAAAGACCTCAGAGCTGGACTGATGTCGTCCACTTTTGAGGACTGGAGCAGCAGAGTTCTTAATGACCTGCAGTTGTCTAACTGGTGTTTTAGGTGGACCTGTAAAGATGCTGTTACTATAATCAAACGTACTAAGGATGAATTCATGGACTAGTTTTTCCAGGTCCTGCTGAGACAACAGATCTTTTAACTTTCCTATATTTTTGAGGCGATAAGGCTGAGTTTGTTATTGCCTTTATGTGTTTTTTACAAACGCAGGTCTGAGTCCATCATACAAATAAGATATAAAGTGGTAATAAGAGAGCACAGAGGTGTTTGTAGGTGGATTTGTTCATTAGTTTGGAGAAAGCCAGACCAAACTGATATTCTATGTGATGTTTTTCCACTGAGCTAAGCTAAGCAACTCATAAACAGGGAACATAGAGTGGATCCTTAAGTTTGGGCAAAAAAAACAACAAAAACAAACAAATAACCTGCTTCCTATTGTTTTTTTTCCACGACTACTTAAATGTATTGTAATGTAATTACAATAATTCATAGTCATTCAGAGTCGTGTCAGAAAAGAACTGCAGCAACTTAACAGAACGAAACAATGACTTTATGTTTAAATGCAGGGCGAAAACCAGATGTTAGGTGCTTTTAGCGGGTACGACGCAACAGGAGCATGAATTTAAACACAAGACAATTTAAGAAGTGATAACAGAAAAGCAATGATTTTGGGAATTTCTGAGTGTCTGAGAAGCATCATTAATGCAAAGTCGAGACCTCATCCTGACAAAACACTTGGCAGGACTTAAAGACACTGTGTATAAACCAAACCTCAATGACGTGAAGCCAGTCTGAAAGAGTGGGTCGAAATTATGCATGAGGACGTGAGAGACTGATAGAAAAACATTACTCGAGGTTGTTTGAACAGAAGTTTTACTAGTTTTTTCTACATAGGATTTCTTATATTGACTAGGTTTTTCTTAACAAAATAAGAAATAAAACAGTTTAACAGTTAAGAGATGGACACCCAAGCTTCCAAACCAATGAACTGCTTTTCTCACTTTTGTCATCAGCTTCCTCAGAGACTCTTGAGCTATACCCTTCCTCTC